>JAQGCC010005437.1:0-11531 GCA_034698905.1 Xestoiulus laeticollis
CGAACTTTTCGGTTGATCATTTTGACGTCACTGCCGACGTTTTCCGCTGGTCGGTCAAGTGTGAATACGGCATAAGTGCATATAAAAAATTAAGTCACGTAGAATATGCTTTTCAATAAATAATGGCTATAACAACGAGGTAGAAACCACTTCAAGCTGCTATGAATCAACTTATCTTGATGAATTTAAATTCTTGCCTTTAATATTTTTTATATACGTTTTTTATGTAATAACAGACTAGTGTAAGTTAAGGACAAAGCTTTGAATGTGTTCGTATCCCGATATAAGGAAAGCAATATCATATTCCATCATGATGATAAATCGCAGAGCACTCAACAACAATCTGCAATGTATCATATAATATATAGTAGGCTACAAGATATTTTGAAAAATACAGCCTTTGTTATCCATTTGCGTTAGTTGTTTTCTCCATTGTACGCAATGTAAATTGTTTGCATGACAACTGAAGTACAAGGCAAATAAATATTAAAAAAAGATGCAATCCACATATTTTTAAGGCATGGAAATTACCTAGGAATTACTAATTATTGAGCCTTCATATAAAATTCTTGGTTTATTTTTTTCATTTCAGCTAGTCTCTCCATTTTTTGCCAAATCAAAATGAACGATCCCGGAGTCAACGTGATAACCCAATACGACATCTGTTTCGATAAGCTAATAGGACCTCTTCCTGTAGTGACAAATATCATGGATACTATGGTCATGATTGGATTGCGATGTTCTGAAATAAGACCGACGATGCAGCAAATTAAGGTAAACCAAAAAAGTAAATTATTTTTTTTAAAAGAAAGCAATTGGAAGGATACAGATACCATTCAATAATTTCAATCGTATCATCTACATAATACATTATAATATTCTTTCCCAAAAACCGTTTTTGCTACATGTTCCTAAGGAAATATTTTACAAAAATCATTAGATGTTTACTAGTTTGAAATTCATTTTTTTAGGTCGATCCTAAAGAATGTGATACTCTCGGCAGAAGCCGTTACTGCCATTGGTTATTTTACGTGCAATCTGCAAGAGATGAAGCTGAGCAAAACCTCGAGGTCGTGACAAAACAAGGACAACTTTATTATCGTGCAGTGCGAAACATCAAGGCAGAAGAAGAATTGCTAGTTTGGTATAGCAAGGATTTAGCGAATATCTTTCAAGTACCCGATGTGGAGGATTTCTACGACAAAGGTATATATCCCTGATAATCCTGTATGCTTTTCGTTCATGCATATTCTCAGCAAGCCACTATCTTTATTGGTATACATCATGTAGAGATTCAAAGAACATTTCTCAAACTTTTTATTTAATACATAACGTAAAAAAGAAAGTCCTATAGAAGGTTGTCTTTTGTTATGAAGAATCCAAGCAGATGCCATCAAAAAGAAAAGAGAAAAACTTGTTTTTTATGAAGGGGCAATATCATGCGTATTTCATTAAATGTCCCCGTCGTATTCACGGGTTTCCCCACGTATGCTTTTCAAACTTTCAAATATGCAAACGTCTTATTCGTTAATCCCTTATCCTTTCAACAGGCCTAAGCTTCTGATGAAGACAATGAAATTATCGGTTTTCTATTTCCTTCCTCGGCTATTACTCGGATTTGCACAAGAGCAAATCGATGACAATAGCAGACGTAATTTAATTACATTAGGCACATGATAAGTTGTTCTAATCGAGTTGATTGCCAATTAAAACATTGAGAGGATTAACATGAAAAGTAATAAGACAGATGAGCTTATACACACGCTCTTGAATATATGCCAAAATGAGTTTTAAATCTCTCGCAATGCAAACATGACCATTTTTCAATGTGGATTTGAATGCATATGTAAAAATATATATGCTACATTGCTCACTAAAAATAAGCTCAATCTTCATAAAAGCCTACAGCATTTTTTGCCTTATCAAATGTAGGCATGCAGAGTGGATCAGCTTTATGTCCGTCTTTTCGTATATATACTGTGCATACAGTTGTACATTAACTAAATTTACACAAATCAATTTGAATAAAATGAAAACAAGTGCAAGTACGTGCATGGCGATATTTGAAAAAGTCACAAAACCACAAAATATGGAGCATAGATGCAACCAACTGAAACTATTCCACATTATATATGCTAATAAAGCATACATTACATATTATTTTTGTTTAAAAATTGAAACAGTATATATTAAACTTGCATTATAATCCTTTATTAAAAAAAGCAATAATATATTACCTTCTAACAAACATTTAAAAGTAATTATATTCTTGGTGGTTTAATCACCTGCAATAATTATTATTTCTGATAATACTCAAGCAAACATTTCCTTTCGGAAAACATTAATTGAAAACACAATAATCCCTTAGGTTAAGGCTCATTATCTTTTGCAGCATGCAAGTCCTATACCTGCGATCTTAAATTACAAAAGCCATTTTCTCCTTATAAAAATATATACATTTTTAAAAAAAATTACTTAATATTCATCACGTCAATATTCAACACTCAAATTCAACAGCATAAAATTCTCATAATTGAATATACATTTATATATTTGAAATAGGGTTTTACTCGATTGAACAGTTGCTGTCCTCTAGCGGTCAAATAATATTTATCATTTGGTCAAATGATATTTATCATTTGATCGCTAGAGGACCTTACAACGACCTCTCAAAAACATTTACAAAATAACTGGAGGAAATGCATTTTTTTAAAAAAAATATCCAGCTGAATACACCAATTCGTGATGAATATTGAGCAATTTTTTAATTAATTTGTTTATGCAAGTTATGGAGAAAATGGCATTTGAAATTTTGCATGTTATACATGTATGTTTCATCTAAATCAAGCTTGCTCCAGAGGTTAATGAGCTTTACGTTTGGTTAAGGTACGAAAATACTAAATTAGATGCATTTTTGAAATCAAGTCTTGATGAACTGCAAAATTTGTGCACATTGATTGAGAATTTTAGATGAAACATACATGTATTACAGAAAGACATGATTTCAAAAAATGCACCTAATTTAGTCTTTTCGTACCTTAACCAAACTTGTTTGTTTGTTTGTTTGTTGATTTTTAACGTTGGCCTTTTTCTGCAAACGAGGGCTAAACACCAACGCCAGGGAAAGGGCCTCCTTCACTTCTATGGAAATTTTGCCTACGAGGGGGGACTTCCACCCCCTCTCGAGGGGTCTTTAACGTGCAGAGAGCAAGGGGGATCTACACGGAACCTCGGTTTAAACTCTCATTCGAAAGAGCCGCCACTTTGGGAATTTCGCCCTTTCGAAAAATTCCCACCGACCTCGACCAGGGATCGAACCCCACATTAACCAAACTTAAAGCTAGTTTCTCTCTGGAGCAAGCCTAATACCTGTAATGTAAAATTTCAAAGGCAATTTTCTCCATAACTTGCAAAAACAAATTAATTAAAAAACTGCTCAATATTTATCACGTTTTGGTGCATCCAACTGGCTATTTTTTTTTGCAGTTCAGAAAGACATGATTTCAAAAATGCATCTAATTAAGTCTTTTCGTATCATTAACCAAATTTAAAGCTCATTACCCTCTGGAGCAAGCCTGTTTTAGATGAAACAAGCATATACATTACAACAGTAAACATGTATAACATTTTTAAAAAAATAGCCAGTTGGATGCACCAAAACGTGATAAATATTGAGCAATTTTTAATTAATTTGTTTTTGCAAGTTATGGAGAAAATGGCATTTGAAATTTTGCATTACAGGTATAGGGCTTGCTTCAGAGGGTAATGGGATTTAAGTTAGGTTAAGGTACGAAAAGATTAAATTAGATGCATTTTTGAAATCATGTCTTTCTAAACTGCAAAATTGTGCACATTGCTTGAGGATTTTAGATGAAACATGCATGTATAATAGGTTTGGCTCAATGCTTGAAAATTTAGTAAGTGAAAGTTGCATGGATGCCAATTTGGATCAAGTTGTTTTATTCCCTAGCAACGTTGAGATAGTGTACGTGGGAGTAATACTGGGTATACACTATTTCACTTTCAAGCTTGCCCATAAAAATAGGGCCATAAAACTAATCACTTTTATTGTTCCGTCCTTTTCAGATGACAGGAAACACTGCTGTCCTTATTGCAACGACGTCTTTTCATTCCCAAATCCCTTCAAAACCCATCTGATGTACAGATGTGAGCAGCGATTGGCCGAAGTTCACAGTCTGAATTCGATGAACCGTCTCCAATTGGAATCGATCAACCGTTTGCAATTGGATCTGTATTCGGCGGCCATCTTGCCTTCTATGAAACCAAACTTGAAAGGGTTCAACTTTCTGGACATCTATCGCAGGGTGAGCGTTCCCACAGGTGGAGTTCACACTAACGGAGAAAAAGAAAATGCCCAGTTGGACAGCACAACCAACTCTGCAGTTGGCAACGATTATGTTCAACCGATGTCCACGGATGGCCAAAAACGAAAATCGGAATCGACATTGCATAACGAAACGACTACGAAAAGACTAGCAAACGCAGCTTCAAAATCGAGACATTTTCAAAATGGTAACATTTGCGATGACGAGTTAAGAATTGCCCCAATGGTGAAGAACCAGGCTCCAGAAGCCTTGATAAAAGTGAATCTCCAAAGACCCGTATCTCGCTCACCTGACAGGCCATCAGTGACTTTTGGTCAGTCGTCCAATGCAAGAAAAGAATCACGAAGATCACCCAATGTTGATATTGATTCTGGGGGAATTAGCGCTTTCAAGAAAGTTAACAAGGCAAGCCGTTCGATGGCCGACCGATATGAGACTAACACTGACGATTCATTATGTTCACCAACAGGCAAATCCATTTATCCAATGTCCTATCCGCTTCCGATCTCTACGGGAAGTACTCCAGCGGTCAACCTGAGCAGTGGCCAGAGTTGTACGTAATATAATTTAATATGTTATAATACAGTGTTTTTCAGACGGAGTGCATGATCTAAAATGTTGTGGAGAGAGTTGAAGAGAAGCGTCATCGTTTCTTAGTTGTCAAAAATTTCCTGAATTTTTTTCATCAAGAATCCTCTAAATGAGAAAATTAATGAGTTTTTTTTCAGTTATCCTGAATGTGTTTATATTGATATTTTTTTCTCTAGCGTAATTACGTTACACTGTGAGCAATCCTTTTCAAGCCCACAACCCTTTGAAGCAAACCCTAGTCAAAATGAAAGTATACTTGGTTAAGTATACCAAGTGCACTTTTTTTGAACAACTTAGTATACTTTATAGTATACGTTCGTATACTTATAAGTACACTTTACACTAAAATATACTAGGAAAAGTGTACTTGATTTTCAGTTAGTATACTAAGTGCACTTTTTTGGACAATTTAGTATACTTAATATTCAGAAAAGTATACTAAGTACACTTTAGATTATGACAAGAGAACTATACTTGTAATGTTAAATTTTCAAAAGCCATTTTTTCGATAGCTTATAAAAATAAATTGCTCAATATGAATATTGAGCAATTTATTTTTGGCGCATCCAGTTGGCTAATATTTAAAAACTGCATTTTTTCAAATTATTTTGTAAATAAATGTTTTTTGATATTGGGATGACCTTAATGGGGTGACAGCTTCTCAAAAAACATTTAAAAAATAATTTAAAGCAATGCATTTTTTTTTTTTTAAAAAGCAAGCTGAATGTGCCAAAACGAGATGAATATTGAGCAATTTGTTTGATTAATTTTTTTTTTATAAGTTATGGAGACAATAACTTTTGAAAATTTTACATTACAGGTATATAGGCTTGCTCCAGAGGGTAATGAGCTGGGGGCAGCATGAAGGCTCAATCAGGGTGCATCCAAAAGTAAAATGAATCCCACTGCGACTAAAATTTGATTTGATTAGAGATAATAAGGTTTATGGAATGTCATATCCGATAACTTGACGCAAGTGCTTAAATTTAAATAAATGTATTCTTTCCCACCAATGTTATAATCGTCCTGTAACCCAAGCAACTAAAACAAGACAGAAAAAACTATGTTGGATGCATAAGTTACAATTTTTTGGAGAAAAATTCCATAATTAGCCAATGGAAAGTCATGTGAATTACATGTATTTCTGTTTGGGATATTTTCGAAAATATAACCATATGTAGCACTGTTTTGCAACATGTGATTGGCTATGAGCAAAATGAAGATACTGTAGTTGATAAAGTCAACGTAACTCAAAAGAACGCAATAATAAAATTGGCAAAGTAAGCAAAGGCCAAGTGGGTTAAAAATTCGTCGTCAAGCAGTTAGGGTAAAAACATGCTGAAGCATGGACAATATTATGGATAAAAGGATGAATAAGAGGATGGAGAATACCATGGATAATAGCATGGATTTTTATAGCTTTGTGAATTTAAAAGCAATCACGTTGTTTTTCGATGTGCTCGCACATAATGGAGCAAGGCATTAAAACATATGGCACTACATTATCTGAAATGAAGAGTTATCATTGGTTGACCGCCGTAATTTTTGACTTGACCTTCTACTAGTTTATTAGTTAGTCAATTTTATTATTATACATGTAGATATAATTTTAAATAATTTTATTATGGATGTTCACTCACCCAAATTCCTCAAGAAATCCATATACAAAAATGTGATCCCTGCAAAAAAATAGCAACAACAAAGTGCAGACGAAAAACGCAGCCGATAAAAACGCGGGAATAGGCCAACCAATCAGACCAATCAACAACTTATCAATGCGATATAAAAACAAACTCGTTTGTATCCTGGATATGTGCCATGTACCATTTGCTTCCACTATGTACGAGTACATCGCGTGATCACAGGTATGTTTCCTTGCCATTTCCCATTCTCTTATCCATGGTATTATCCATGCTTCAACATGTTTTTACCTTTAGTTTTGGAGAAAAAAAATCGGCTACAGTTTTTCATCCGTTAATTATATTTTGCAAATTTATAAAATATGTTCATGTATTATCGTTTAGGGAAACTACTACAAATAGCCCAAAGAATTTAGTTCAGATAGTGATGCTAATTGTAAATCACATGTAAAACATACACTTTACAGTGTATAGGCTATATACAGTTCTTTTGAGACCAAAGAACTTCCATTCTAACTACATGTATTTGTATTTTGTATATTTGCAGGTTTTACTGGGAATGTACATTCCTCGTCCGCATCTTCAATGGCCAACAGTTGGTCAGTTCCTCCAATGACATCTTCCGGCACTCCTCATTCCAGCATGATAGTAGGACCGCCAAGCGAGCCTTCTATCAGCCAGCACCCATCGCCAGGGCAGTTTCCGAGTCCAGCACTTCCGAACGGTTTTCCAAGTTCCAAAATAGCCGAATTAAGCCCAACATATGCTTCAACGGTCAAGTTGTTCGATGACATGAAATCACCCGCTGCGACCTCAAACCAGCATGGCGGCGCCATGGGAGTCAATGACAACGGTGGAGGTTCTTCTTCCACTGTCACAGTATCCTACAGAAATCCAGTATATTCAGACTCCATGTACCGTTTGTCCGTGAGCCTACCTTACTCCAAACAATTTGGGACTCCCCTGGACAACCTCTTGTCCAAACCTCCACAGCCATCGATGTCTCCCATCGCGGCGTCGCTTTTGCCACCTTCTTTGGCGGTCTTAGCGTTTCCTGCTCAGAACTGGTGCGCCAAATGCAATGCCAGCTTCAGAATGACCAGCGATTTGGTGTACCACATGAGGTCCCACCACAAGAGGGAAGTAGATCCAGTAAAAAAAAGAAGAGAAGAAAAGCTAAAGTGTGGCATATGTAACGAAAGTTTTCGAGAGAGGCACCACCTTACGAGACACATGACTTCGCACCAATAAGAACCCTATAGCACGTTTATCAATACTGGGAAAAAATTACAATGAGATTTCTTGGCAGCAACCAGCTTGTATTTTAGAAATTATTTATGTCTTATCAATGTATGTTTGTACTGGCATTTAAGACTGTCAGTGCAAACGTACTTTTATTGACAGCTCATTTAAACTCCTGAAGGTACGAAAAAAAAAAAATAAAAAAATTTACGTATTGTACATTGTATATTCAAATTGCATGTTAAAGGTGGCAGTTGAAATTTTCACAAGCAATATGAATATTTTTTCAGTAATTTAAAAAAGCATCTACGATCCGTATAATAAAATCAAAAATCATTGTTCAATTTATCAGCCCAAGATGAATCAATCATCATTAATTTTCCTTCATATAAGGACCTATATACAATGATACGAAGATAATATGGTTTTTAACAACTCTGAAAATATAAACAATAAATTTACCGTGCAAATCTACAACTCACCTGGGGTATATGTCTGGGTCTCTCAAATATCTTTACCACCTCAGGCACTATAGGTAAAATGTGCTTACATCACATGCACACATCAGCATAAAACCAGGTATACGTTGTCAGATATGCGAGCAATAATAAATGTCACAAGCACTATTATTGAACTAATTATGCAACGCTGACCAACTTTCTAATTTGAGGATTTGCTATACATTATCTACTATGGTTAACTGCTTAAAAGCGCATGTGCCATGAAATTGACGTGCAATTTAATGTTCGATATGGCTTCTGGGGTCTTCACATCACATCCTATTCACTGATGTAAGGGGCAGTCCATAAATACGTCACGCAATAGGGTGGTCACACATTTGTGATGATGTGTCACGAGGGGGAGGTGGGGGGGGGGGGTAAAAAAATGTGACGTCACATCAAAAAATCAAAATGTGCTACTTTAAATAACAAGTTTGATCAAAATATTGTTGCAAATTTAAGTTTTCCATTGCCTCCTTTTTAATACATATTTTCTCCTGCAATATCAGAGTACAGTGCCACTTTATACATACAGATTACAATGACGATAACCGGTTTTCAAGGGGTGTCAGAGCTTTGTGACGTCATATTTGAGGGGGTGTGACTTTTTGTAACTAAGTGTGACATATAAGGGAGGAGGGAGTTCAAAAATCTGCTAAAATCGCCTGACGTCATTTATGGACAGCCCCATAGCACATTTTACCTATTGCGGTATTGCCTGAGGTGGTAAAGATATTTGAGAGGCCTAGTCATACATTATCCTCCCCCTGTATAGGTAGGCTTAGGGTAAAAACAGCGTAGAGCATGGGAAAATAAGCATAGCTATGAATTCCTGAAATCAGCGTTTCGATTGGATTCCCGATGGCGGGAATTTCCGATTTCCCAATCAAACGCTGATTTCAGGAATTCATTCCTGTGCTTATTCTAACATGTTCCACATTGATATTTGGCATAACATAATGAAAGGCATTATCTTAAATGCAGCGTTTCGATTGGTTTCCCGATGGCGGGATTTTCCGATTGCCGATAGGAATGCTGCATTCAGATCATGCTTTGCTTCATGCTATCTCATGCCTCCAAACTGTTTTTACCATAACACCAAACTCTAGAAGCTCCACCAGATATAAATTCAGAAAGTCGACGATCATGATCAATATTTAATGAAGTAATATTTTGTGCAAGTTATCAATTGCGTTGTATTGTTTGTTTGCTTTTTCGGTAAGGCAGCACTATATCTCACTTTTAATATATGTTGCAGGTTTGCATTAATTGGAAACGCACATCTTTCTCCAATAATTCCCACACATCAATTGGTAATTATTAGGACTCTTGAAGCATCTTGCAGTAATTAAATCAACCGTAATTGCATGTGGGCTGATAACAACCAACTCCTGGGGAATTGAATTGAAGCCTACAGCAATAACCGCTGATTTTTGCAAAAATGTAATCACTTTAGGAAAAATTTGAAGAACAATGCTAGTGTTTATGTATTTTTATGAAACAGACTCTTAAAATACGTGACACACTTGGGTAAACTACATGTACATGTAGATATTATTACAAATACAAATATAGGTGAATTTTCAACTTTCTGTATAGACATATTCATTGTACTAATTGTTCATAGTATATTGTAAATATGTAAATTAGGAGCGCCTGAAACGTGCATATTCATGTTAGGACCGATTCAGGTATACGTTTGGTTTAAATGTTTTCAAATATAATAAACTTATACATGAAATTAATGAGTTTCCAATGTCTCAAACATTTCTTTGTTGCTCATTGAATCAAGCCACGTAAAGTCTATAACATACGGTATATATCTACTCTCAGAAACCTTTTTACAGCACTGCATGAAAGCCGATTTACCTCCATTAATGACTAGAATTTACGACTCAATTTTATCATACTTTCACTACAAATCAATAGCTGCTTACCTTATAAGACACAAACACGAGTAGTTATGGATGATTTGTTTGTCATTCAAGTAACTTCAGCTATAAAAACTTCGCACATGCATTTTACCTCAATACATTAAACAGGTAAGCATATTGTAACATTTCAATAAATCAATTCTCCTCCAGGATTTCCGAATTATCACAACCGAAAGTATAAGAAGTTTTAAAAATGTTAACTATGCCTCGTGATTATAGGTTATTATGGTAAACAAATAATCCTAATAAATCCATAAGATGAATCGTTTGTATTTACCTAATTTGTTGTAATATATATCTTTCCACAAGATACCTCATTGGATAGTGAAGTCAATAGGTACGTTCTCGAATTGTATAGTTAGCTTATATAATGTAGGTACAATGAAACCTGTAAATAAGGGCCCTCCATATAACGTACTACCTGGAAACAGCACACCTTAACAGTCGGCACGGATCGATTTTATAGAACAAACTTACCTTTATATAGGGTATTACCTATGAAACGTGACTTTCAAACTGGTTTCCTGGGAC
Source organism: Xestoiulus laeticollis (assembly GCA_034698905.1). Lineage (NCBI taxonomy): Eukaryota > Metazoa > Arthropoda > Diplopoda > Julida > Julidae > Xestoiulus > Xestoiulus laeticollis. The sequence continues at coordinate 10,785 of JAQGCC010005437.1, forward strand.
AGAATCGCGATTTTACCTGCGAACAGCGTACATCAAAACATTTTTTTCGGTTTTGTTTTTATTAAAAAACATGCATCTTAATTATGATAATATCCGATTCTTTAAATGTACAATTTTGCACGTACATGTTTACAGTTGTATACGTGTTCACGTACATGTTTACCAGTGGGTGTGTATGGTCATCACTTTAGCTGAACCTTTATATAGCACACCCCATGGTTTGGTCCCAATGGGGTGCACTATTCACAGGTTCCACTGTATGATAACGTTCAGAATTTTATCCACGATAAAATAATCGAGTCTACTGGCTATATAGGCATAATCAATGGACTAATTTGCCTGAAATAAATTTATGTTTGCACTTACTAATAAAGATAATTTAACAAAAAAATGTGCTACAAAATTGAATTTCTCCTTTACTTTAAATAAAGTTTTTAAATCGTTATTATCAGAAATAATTTTAAAAATAAATATTTAAACTGAATTTAATCTCACGTGCGTACTAAAAATGGAATCTAATAAGTTCCATCTTCTTTGGCTGGCAGCTCAATATAAAAATACATTAGATCACAATTTACAGCCAATTTTCGTCGTTTAATGCGTAACCATTTCGAACCCATCGGTTTTTCATCAGGCCTACATATTTTAACCAATCCATCAAATATTAAGTATGGAGGATTTTCACAATGACTCGTGGCGCCTTTAGTGGACACAATATCGTCCCCTTAGCCCCACTGAGCATGTGCA
>JAQGCC010005438.1:0-11530 GCA_034698905.1 Xestoiulus laeticollis
CCCCCCCCCCCCCCCCCCCCCCCCCCCCCCCCCCCCCCCCCCCCCCCCCCCCCCCCCCCCCCCCCCCCCCCCCCCCATGTTCAAAAATCTTCTAAAATCGCGTTACGTCATTTATGGACAACCCCTAATGCAACGTGCAGTATATGGCCCTCTTAATAGAGGGATTGTGCACGCCTCCCTTAATGCCTCGTCAACTGATTTACCTTAACGAGAACGCATTGGAAAAACATACAGTGCTATCAATGTGGTTTGCATTAAGGGAGGCGTGCTCAATCCCTCTAATCACTCCATGCATCTTCCATATATATATAAAAAAGCCCTTAATTCAGATTAAGTGGCAGACGTTATTATGTAGCCAATGTTAAGTAAAGAAATCACATCAAAACTTGATAAAAGTTTCAACCTCTCGCTATGTAGGCCTATGCCATCACTTTTTTTATATCTTCTGTAGAAAAAAATGGCAGCAGTGTATTATAATTTTATTTTTGGAATCCTCGTAGACGGTGGCCTTTGTACCCTTGAACGCGTGGCTGCTTGAAGGTGGCACGCGCCGGCGTTTTTTATATGGCTGGCAGATGGTGTCTTTTTTATTTGAAGTTGTTGCACCTTTTGCATTTGGCAGTGTCTGCCTTCCAGGGCCAGGTGAAAGTAGGTAAAAATTGTAAACTTAGCTCTTTTAAGTGCCCCCCGCTTATAGGTGGTCGAGCTCTGTCTTCTGGTATACAGGTACATCGGAGTTCGTTGCTTTTAAGCACCCCACCCGAGTCCTATAGTCTTCACCTGGACCTTCTATTTCGGACGCGTTCTTGCCTAACGTTACTGCCTTAGAATAATTAGTACTTGCTCGTAAAATTCGTACAAAAAAAAATGAAACATTGGGTACGTTATTACCCTTCTGAACAATATTTGGTGTATACCACACTAATTGAGATATCCATGTTCTGTAACCGACAAAGCTGGGGGAGGAGAGCATTAAGAGGATCTTGACCATGCTTTAAATCCTTGTGGTGGCGATATGGTACTTGATGCGATTGCGTTATTGTTTGTAATTTGTAATTCTAGATATTGATATTATAGTTTCTGATACATTTTGGCAGCCAATAACTAAATACAGATCTGTTTTTAGTTGTAAATCTGACCTGGGAGATATGAGTCCGAGAATCTTGGATAAGGTCCTTGGCTAGAGCTCTAAAGAAATGTTTACAATATGTTGAAATAATACCATTAATTAATTTCAAATACGTATACATGTGTATTAATTGTTTAGACATTCTGGCAGGCATGCAATATAGCAACACTTTGTTCAAATCTAGATCTTTTCCTAATGTTTTTAAATATATATTTAAAAAATTGGTATCTCTTTTTGTATTTCTATATTATTGAAATTATTATTAATTAGTTGTAATTACAGGTTGATCAAGCTGACCTTGCTAGGTTTTTTGATAAGGTCCTTAACATATACATCAGAGCTCTAAAGATCTTTTCCTATATATACTGCAAAACAATTAACACATCTTAAATTAAGATGTCCACGAAATAAGATGCAAAGATGCATCTTTATTTCATCACATTATTAAACTTAAAATTAATTGTATTTTTTAATAAGACCGAACAAAAGAAATGCAAAAAATGTAATTAAAGTTAAATTTGCGAAGATGCATCATATCGTCTTATTTCGTGGACATATCTTACATATGATGTTTTCATTTTGCAGTGTATAACCTTTACAAATATGTGAAGAACTTATATATATCTGTACGCATTTCTTAACATATAGATAATGTCAATAACAAGTGTATTAATACAGAACGATCTTTATTCGGCATTTTTGTTTTATTGTTATTAATTTTTTTTTTTTTACAGGTTGACAATGCTGACCTATACCCTTGCCCATCATCTAAAACGAAGGCATCGCAGTTTAACCTGCAACATGCAGTAAAAGTCATTCCTGGGCATGTAGTATGAAAGGTAAGTCTAAGGTGAACTGGTGTTATAAGTCATTGCTGTCTATTCAGATACTTGTGTGTCATTATAAGATAGTGTCTCGAAGCTCCAAACATGTTGCCAGAAAAGCATGGCTGGTGCACATCTGCGACGTATCTTATCGAAAAATCGCAAAATGCACCAACTTCTGATAAATTGTTCAGTTCCACTTACAAAAAAATGCCATTGCACCTGGTATTTGTAAACGCGAGAAAGGTATTTACGAAAAGCACCCTGTAAGCATTCAGCCCATCATCTGGTATTATCAGTAAGATAACAGTTTAAGCACATGTTCTATCATTCTTTTTGTATTCTTTGGGTTGACTCCATGGAGGACCTACAGAAATTTTTCAGAGTGGAAAGTAGAAGTAATTCTGAATGATAACTTGACGCCAGATCAATTTTCTTTCCCATTATAGTCATTACCTCGATTGGTGGCAATAGATTATTTCTACAATATATGTTTTTCTTATTTCAATAAGAAGTGCTACTTTTCTTCCTGTTGCGACACAATAATTTAGTAGGCCAAGACCAAGAAAGTTAATCTGGCCATGGTTAGAAGGAACCCAGCGTTTTCTGGCACATATACACAAGTTACCCCGTTACACTATGAGGTCAGTAGAGGCAATAAAGCCTTTTTAATTGCCCATATTATTTGGCTAAGATTTTTATTTAGTTATTTGAATGGATGGCCTCTGATAAACGGTATAGAGTCCTTGAAAAACTTAATGAAAATTTAATGACATTTTTCTGTAATTGATAAGGACATGTATCTGCAAGCACGTAATACGCCTATTATGAAAAGACGTTAGCAGTTGAAATATTATTAAAAACCCTGGAGGAAAAGAGACAAATATGTTTTGATATATTCTTAAAGGTCTATGCCCTCAACCTTTTCAGATTTCTTATTCATAAGTCAAATGTCAACCGTTATCTTCGATCCATGCGTAAAACTTGTACGAATGCTGTAATGGTACATAAATAATGTATACGAAAAATACTCCCTATACAATATGGTCTTATTTGTCCATAGGCATAGTCTAGCTAACAAAGGATTTTCATTCTCTTACTTTGATAGCGTGGGGTGCTGTTGTAAACTTAAATTCACTTTGAATGCAGTGTATACAACAAGGCAAGAAGAATTCACGATATCAGGAATCGGACATCTATGCTATTTGAAGGTCTATGGATTTGTTCCCACCTTTGTGGAAAACACAATTTACTAACGTTTTTTTTTTTTTCAAATTTACACTTTTGCGGTCTATGCTATGCCATCTTGAAGCAATCTACGTATTATGTAGGCATTACTATGTTCAGTTATTTATACTTGGCATGCATAATGTATTCATACTGACATATTGCGGTTTTTAAAAAAAATCTTTAAAACTAAAGTATAGGTGAATCTTATGAGGCTCAGCTCGTCTGACTATATATCTTTAAAATGATGCATATTAACTGTCCACGAAATTTAACTTAAATCAAGATGCATGTTTCGCATTTGTTTTGTTTGATATCTAACTTATAAAAATCAAACTTATTGTATGAAGAAATATTAGATGTATAAAAAAATGGTGAAATATATGCACCTTTTCATCTCATTTATGGACATCTGAAATTAAAATAATTACTTTGATTTGCAGTGTTAGTAAGTTTCGAAAATATACGTGTACAAAATAATGGAAACACTTCTTTCAGATACACATTTCTGTATTAATCACATGTATCGTGCTTGACCATCTTCAATATCCATATAGTAAGCATGCAGTGCTGCTAATAGCTACCCATATGCAAAAAGTGTATCAATCATTTGCAAAAGCAATGCATTAATTCGGAATGCATTTTCAAATGCAAAAAGTGTTTCAGTCTAAATGCATTTTTTTAAAAAATGCTAATAGAAAATGCATTTGCAATACATTCCCGAATGCAAAGTGTCCCAATCTAATTGTATTTCTTTTGCATATGGGTAAGTACCACTTTTGACCCTTGTAAAGGACTCTTTAGCACTGTATAGGCTATTATATATTTATATACTTGGTTGATTTAGGTCAGATTAGATTGAGGTTGACCTCCTAAACTATGGTTTAGGTTTGGTCCCTGCATGGTGTGTAATTAACTGCATGTGAATGTTTGTCAATATGGTCGAAATATCTGCAGGTATAGTACATGTATAACACGAAATGTACACGAAACTCGATTTCCCAAATTCCCAATTTCGTGTTCCTGAAACATTTTACCCCAATACCGAAAACAAAAAAATTAGTACTGCATGTATATCATGACGTCAAAATCTAAATCTTCTACATGTACATGTATGCATATTTGAATGTGGATATGCATGTGCACTATGTATACATCGCCATTCTATACACTTTGCATCCCTTTTTGCATCTCATTTGATGTGCGAAAAAATTACATTATTGCAAAGTTTAATTTTTTTATCGATGCCGACAATAAACACGAGCAGCTGCCGAACTTGAGTAGCATGGCCACATTGCATGCTTAGACAAGAATCATTTATACGAATAAAACACATAACTGCCAACCTTTGCAGCTGCCGAATTCTTATTACAATAAGAACCACCTTACATAGGCAGATATTGTGTTTTTTGCCAAGTTGGAGGAGGTACCTGCTTGCAATTTTAAAGCGAAACCCTTGTATTTCTAAACGCAGAAACGGTAGCACGTGCTGTCGACCCAAAAATTAACTTTTTCGGGTATTTTTATTTTCGTATTGAAGTCACGCTTGGGCGAGAAAAGCCTTGGAAATCACGCCTCTGGAATGCTCCTGTATTGTGATTGTTTTTTATTATTATCATGAGTTTAACCCAAGTTGTTCGAGGACGTTGCCCATATGATATATAGATTATCTAAGAAGCTTCCTCGGTATATCGCCTAATATGCCTCTTATAGGGGTAAAAATGTGAGCATTGGGGTGTAATATCGTGGTTTAAATGGACAGGTTAAGGTATCAGTCTCCAAGACGTGTGCATTCGAACGAAAGTATGGTCATCCAGGTGTGAGACTACCACGCAATGTGGCGGAACCACATGTGGAAGAAAAGCCGACCAAAAAAATGCAAACTATTTTGAAATTGCTGCGAAGTGGAGCGTTGCATATAGCGTTTGCGGTTTTAATTTTTATGGCAAAGGGCATTATGTATATGAAAATCCGTGCTTTTTTTGCATCGGTTTTGTAAGTGTTGTCATCCATCATGGACCGATGCTTGTGGTGCTAACAATGCACCACGAAAAAGACAGTTGAGACAATAAGTATCTCAAGTGAAAAAAGTGGTCTCTATACAGACGGTTATCCCTATATAACTTAGGCATGCACACTAACCAAATGTTGGGTTAAATCTATATACTCAACATTTGGTTAATTGTTACATTTAAATTCAACCCAATGTTGGTATGTCCATATCGCACTCAATATTGGGGTGAATTTTAACCCAACAATTTTAGTGTGTGGTAAAATGCATATATATATATCGCAACCCCAAAATCATCCAGATCCCAGATATGTACATGTACTTACTGTATATAGTAACATATACATAACAAATTCAGCTCATTGCGTCAATCAGAGAACGGTATATTTAAAAGTCATGAATAAACTACATGAAAATATCAAAGTTGTACAACTTACGTGCATTTTTTAGTAGGCTCTATAGGCTTTATGTTATATTGCTGCAACCACATTAATTTCCACAAGGGCCGGTAATAACCCTCATGAGGATTCGGCAGATTGACTACTCTCTGCTGTTGTTAAAAGAATTATAAATTGATTATAGCAAATAGTGTCTAAATGTTGAACACGCCTTGAATCTGTATTAATTTTCAGTAATATTTAAACAAATTTTAAAGTATAAATTTCAATAAATGTGAAACAGTCTAAACTTTATACATTTCTTAAAACATTTTCTTAAATCGCTTAAATCTCAAATCTCAAATCTTAAATCTCAAATTTCTTAAATCGCTAAATTTCAATAAATCTTAAATAAATTCTAGATAGTTTACATTTGAAACGTTACGAATTTTAATGTAAAAAATAATACCAGTATTAAATAAAGATGGCTTACCATATACATAATGGCCACCAGGTTAATATTCCGTAATATCCAAAATGCCAAGGAATACACTTGGTAATTTCACAGATCACAACAGAAATGCTAATCACGAACTGAACTAAACAAAACCCCATGGAAGTGAAGAAGGACCTAACCGAAACTGCCCTAACTATATAATGTATATCCGAAAGGTATACGTTAAGCGACTAGCTATAACTGAAAAACCATGGAATGTGCCCTAAATAACCAAGTGAAGAAATTTTACTGACCAAACAGGGATTAGTACTTATGTTCTTTTAAAATAGCCTATATAAAGTCCTTTTTAATTATAAATGGAACATGTCCATACTCCACAGTCCCTTTTACAATCGCTTCACATATTACTTTTCCACATGGGTATAGACATTGATGTGGGTTGCGTTTTAAGAAAAAATTCCGTGACATACCAGTTTTTTCTGACATGGGGTTAAACCTATAGGGAATTAAGGAATTTTCACTTCATTTTGCTGGGATTTCAAGGAAAATTGTTTCATTTAATGCATTGTAAAGTATATAAGCACTTTTATAGTAAAATGTACGGAATTTATTTTACTGTGGAGCAAAATTTGAGATTCAATCTACATGTACATAAAAAAATATCCACGTTATGGATCAAATAAAAAGATAAATTCCTTAAAATTCATTTAAATTCAATAGAGAATTATATTAGGTATTTGCACACTAAAAACGTTGATCTAAAATTCAACCCAATATTGAGTGCTAATACCAACATTGGGTTAACATTGGGTTGAATTTAATTGTAACAACCAAATATTACCCAACGTTGGGCCACAGTTATTAACACTGGTTTTGGTTAAAATATGCCCAGAATTAAGTAAATGTGATGTTTGTGTTATTTATAATAAAGTTACCCAATTATGAGTTGATTATAAATCAAACCTCACATTTACCAAGTTCTATAGGCATATTTTACCAAAACCTGTATTAATAACTGCGACCCAACGTTGGTTAGCTTTAACCCAAAATTTGGTTGTTACACTTAAATTCAACCCGATGTTAACCTAATGTTGGTATATCCATATAGCACTCAATATTGTGTTGAATTTTAACACAACGTTTTTGGTGTGTGGCTATTTTAGGTGTGCTCTAGGTGACCAAACCTATACATTAGATATTACTTCATTAAGAATCCTTTGATGAATTAAAAGCATTTTTATGTCATACAATTGTTTTTCTTACAAGGAGTACTTATCAAAAATAAAAATGAATAAGCAAAATATAAACCAGATTTCAATTGAACAAGAAGTTTTCAACGCGTTAATATTATGCAAAAACTCTTGTATACATGAATTTTGGTCGTCATAGTTTTATATAGTGTACAAATTGTATTCTCGAAGGCCACTTTTACCATAAATGCGTTGTTATTGCGTTGCTACAGTAATAGTGACCAAAAAGCGTATACACATGCAAGTTTATTTTAAAAGGACGTTATTCCTGCAGTCTCTGCGTCATTTTCTGTGTTATGTTTAAATTCCGGATCAACACTCAGAGATTAAGCGTCGTGAGGTGAGAAAAAAAAAGGATTTGCGTCATGTGATGACGTCACGCACCTCTCAGGTGTTGGCTGTAACCTTAACATCAACACAAGATGATGCATCGAGCTAGTGCATCTTGTGTATAAGAAAACGGCCGATCATAATATTTTTATAAGGATTTTTTTGTTTGCTTTATGAAAGTTTGATCGATCCTTTTTTTTTTTTTGCTTTGAAAACCTCTAAAATTGAAGAGCTTTTATACATGTATGTGTAAAGTTAGCTTGTATGAAGTATACATTTTTGTTGTTTCATGCTTGGATAAATTTAAACTGTATCTATCATCAGTAGTATTCAAGTTAACTATGCAAGATGTGATGACCTCAATAGTGGGACCAGCTCTTAATTGAAACGATCTTTAAATTTAATTAAAATATTCATTCTTCTCTTCAATTACGTTTTAAAATGGAATTATATATACGCTTCCATTTTAAATATTTAAAATGCTTTCAAAAACAACATTAGTACGTAGCTTATAAATTATTTGTGTTTAATCAAATGTATAATGTAGAATGCATTTCCTATATACAAGTTGTTCTATAATTACATCACGAATGAAATATTGAAAGGATGTTTGTAAGTTTTCATAAAAAATACAAAATTGAGACATTTAAAAATTCGAATGTTTTATTTTTAGAAATGAATTTTCGTGCAATGATCCACAATCGTTCTATTATTCTTAAAAAGAATATTGATTTATTGTTTATACCCATGCAGTATACATGTATGTGATTTAAAGATGATTTGCAGGAACAAAATCACAAAGCTGACCAATTTTATGGTTGTTTAGCCTGTTACAGGTTGAGTCAGTTTTGAATTTCTTAATCAATTATTTTCTGGGTTGGTGTGTTTTTCACCCTTCAAAACTGACTCCAATATTCAGCCACAATCTTGTCCTCCTCAAATTGCTGTTGATTATCCAGTGTACAGAGGAATAAAAATTCAGCCTGGACTTGGGGGTTTGAACTCTGTTCTAAATCTTGATGGAGGTCAGTTGGACAAGAGGAGTAAATATTGCTTCTGACTGGGCTTGGTCAAGCGAAATGTGTCAATTCTTGCATAAAGCAAAGGTCCCATTCAAATGCAGATTAAATATCGAACTTCAAAACTGAAATTTGAACGGCAAGGGGGTACTATTTGCCCCACAATGTTTCTAGTATATTTTCCCATACCGTTAACCTACTGATTTGGGTGTCTGTTTACAATTGTATTATCACATATACAATCACTACCAAAGCCTTCACAGAATTACATGTATACTCTTAATGACTACAATGTACTATTTTGATGAGCTGCATTTATAGCGCTTAAACACCATACACGCATGGTCAATTCTGGATTATATAAATTTAAATTAAATTTAGTTTAATATTAGATGTCATCTACAACAATATGTTATTCTCTCGTGTCTTAAATTGTGGATTAAACATAGCTGAGACATAGATAATTACTGTGTTGCATTGCCTTGTATTGAATCCCCCTTCCAATGCACATTGCTTCTAATCACATGCTCCAAAAATGAATATTAATTACGATGAAATATTTGAGTGTCTTGACCTTTCCATTTTGGGTTCATTTTTGCACCGGTTTTAAACCCATGGCAGACACAATGAATGTTAGCAGCTTTCTGGTGAGCAGATGTCATTTTTTTTATCATTTGGCCCTCCATGTACCCATTGCGCTGCATAACAAGTTGTCCTCGTAGAATTTGACCCCTGTCTAGGTCCTAGACCTTAACCCTCAGAGGGGGATAAAGTCTTGTCGGCACGTGCTACTAGACCTTAACCCACCTGTCCTACTTTGGCGCGTGCTTATGTATAGGGGGGGGGGAAACCCCCTTATCCTCATGGGCTTAAACCAGGCTGGCCAGGTAAGGGAAGGGAAGGAGGGGGAGATGGACATATGGACGAACGAAGGTCCCAAAACCAGACTCGCATAAAAACATATTGTAGGGACGGGGAAACGAGGAAAAATACTTTTGAGGTTATATGGATAATGCATTTTTTTAGACACATTTTGAGGGGGGTGCTTTTTTTTTCACGTGTCCCGCCGTCTTGTGCACAGTGGACACTATTGTGCTCCTGTCTGCACCTTGAAGATCGCATTTCTGTTAAGGTGACTTCGAAAAAGTGCAGAAGCTATTATTCAATCCTTCCTATAGGAGGAGGGTTTTTCTTATGTGATTTTTATTTATTGTACAGGGTGAGCATTAGTCTTAGTTTCTGCCATAGAATTTCAACGCGGCTATTAAATATGGAACAGACACTAGAAACTGCTCATATGTAACTCTTTGCAGAGTGCTCGATTCGTCTCACTGAAGATTACATAACATTTTATAGGTTTTATATTGGGTTGTAAATATATGGCGATGTTTGAGAACTTCGTGGCCTGCGCAGCATGTCGTTTGGATCTATGTCAGGCCATGCATTTTTCAAACACTTCAGTATATACAACATCATAAAACACCTATATAATTTTAATATATTAAGGTGGCTTCGGTGACTATATTCGATAGTAATTTAGTGTACTAATATAAAGCATTTCAGTCATTTTGATGCAAATAGGGCTTACTAATATGGCTGTAGAAATAACACGAGCCATTGCGAATCAAATTAAGCATGATAAAATTGTCGCATAAAGCCTAATTACTATTAAAGAAATTATTTTTAAGTAGATACGGCCGGTATGTAATTATTTTTCTTACATGCATCAAACGTGAGACAAATCAATAATTCATATTAATGTGCATAAATGACATGTCCAATGAAGTACAAATTAATAAATATTAAAGTTGGATTGGAAAAAATAAACTTTTCGAGAAGTCATGCATGAAGACCTATTCTTTTACCAAAGTTTGTTATTTAAAGTTTTAAACTAAAATCCATAGGCATACTTGTAAAGACCATTGTTATCGGCAAATTCCAAAGAGGTTGAAGGTCTCAAGAAGGCTAATTGGACAGGGCAAGAAAGGGTCAAAAACGTCATTAGGCTCTTGGAAAAACCTAAACATTATTCTATATCAATCTCAAGTTCAGATCAGTTGTAGTTTCAAAGTGCGAAGGCTTTTGAAGTTCCCAATTCCACAAATGGGGCTCAACCTACATATATAAACTGGACCAAAGTATAATTCTTAAAATTGCGAATCCACCATGCAATTTGTATTTCAATTTTCTCTGTTATTGGAACAAGAATTTCAAATCATTGCAGTGGTCATGGTTTGATTGATTTCTTTCCTACTTGGAATTTGACCAGTACCTAAATGTCCACTCGCCATCTGCATTGGCTAAACAAATTAATTGATATTAGGAACTCTTGCATCTTCATGCGTCACTGTGCATTATGAGGGCTTTACTCAGTTTACTGGGCATATTCAGTTGAAAAATTGGATGCATATAGAAAAGCTGAAAAGCTAATTAGATTTTCAAGCGCGGTCACTGACATTACAATGATTCGCTTTACAAGGACTAATTCAAGCTGAACATTCATTTCCAGCGGAATGCAATGCATTGTCGCTTCTTTTGTAACGAAAACTGAATATGTTGATACCTGCACATTTCTTAGAAGTTTGCATAAATAAGAAATAATGAAAAGCACTTCGGAGGGCAATATAGGTGCAGAATTTAGGAAGAGCGCTCTATGAACAAGTAAACACTTAGTCATCATTTATAGGTGTTAACTTTTTAAAGCTCTATAGCCAACGTCATCAATTTAAATTTGTAAATGTGTTTAATCAGAAATAACATTCAAATAGCATTTATGTGGCATTACATAGACGTAGTAACAAGATGCAAAAAGTTTGCTCAAATATTAGTTATATAATAAGGGTACTCAGACAACCGAGCATATTTTTGAGGAATGAAACGGTTCCTCAAAAATTTTTATTTTTCGA
>JAQGCC010005439.1:0-11528 GCA_034698905.1 Xestoiulus laeticollis
ATGACATGTAAATGACATGCACATATATATATATATATATGTGCATGTCATTTATATATATATATACATATAAATGACATGTAAATCACATGCACATAGAAGTAAAAAACTAAAATCACGTTACTCTAAGGGTAAGAACAGAATGGAGCATGGAGCATGGCATGGCCTTAACATGCATGCATCATTTTTATTGGGCAATCGGAAATTTCCGCCATCGGGAAACCAATCAAAACGCTGCATTTTCAGGCCATGCCATGCTCCACGCTGTTCTTACCCTTAGGCTTACAAGTTTCAATCATAGGATTTCCCAAATGTTAACTTGACCAGTAAGGTCCAGTTTATATAGTCAGATGTTATACAACTAATATATTTATTACAAATTATGTCTTTGGACACGTTAATACACTTTTTATCTTAATACATCCGACTGATTTACTTTTTAGTAATAATGCCTTCAGACAATAATTTTTGTTAAGATAACCACCCCGCGTGTTAAACAACTGCTAAAATTGTTGTTTCGTGAAACAAAACGGATCGAATTTATTATCAGCAAAACTGATATTATAATGTTAAATTTAAATATTGTAAACACTTGCAAATCACTTTTTACATGAAAATTAGGTATCAGATTTCCTTTCTAGTCATAACTTTTAGTTCGATCCCCTTTAATTACGCCCACTTAGCAATTACTTTAAGGTTATTTAATTGCGCTAAATAATTGCCAAAATTAAAATAAAATTGAAGACCTGTTCCTGTCATTTGTAAATATATAATATAATACATTCTCTTATTATCGAAGATAATTTCTTTCATAATGTATTTATGGTCCAATGAAAATGAACGAAATAATGCGATGGAAACCACCTAAAATTACTTTGAAATTGACTAGCGATTAAAATCGTGTGCAATTTTCCTCATTATTATTTTTTAATAAAGCAAGAACTTTTAATTTGGTCGGGATTCTGTGGCTGAAAGTTTTTAAAGAAAAAAAATGATAAATCGATAAATGCAATCAGTCATGTTACGTCATGCCGCCCACGTGATGACGTCATCTATTTGACAGAAAGACAGAGTTACAATGACTTTACGTCTTCATCTGAAATCCAGCGCCTACACTTTAGTTTAGGCAATCTTATAAGTACTTTCATTTTTACCTGCCAAAGAGGTTTTATGTGTTAGAAGATCACAATAAGCTCTAATAAGGGCAGAAAAATAGAGTTATCTTCTTAAAGATGATGGTTCCACAGGATTCTTACACAACTTAACTTTCACAATTTACAATGTCGTGTAAATGACCACATTCATCTTGGCATCACATAAACTATTATTAAAAAGCTTATTTTACTTGTCATTTCTGAATTAAAACTCATAACTAATTAAAATATGCTTTTAATTAGTCAGTTTGGGAATATTTAATCCAATATTTAAATAATTGTGCGAATTTCACAAATATTTTTTGGATAAAACACATGTGAAATCACATGAAGCTACGAACGAATTTCAAAATAGGTCAATAATTTTTTTATAAATGTTTCTGATGGTATTTTTTAAAAATTAATCAATTTTAAATATGCTGACCCTGAATGAGGGCAAACATTGCAAGCATATCTATGCAGAGAAAACAACATTTTGTCAATTTAAAAAAAAAATGTGTATAAAGTTTCCATGACTTTTTTTAAAAAATTTTTTCTTGGCTATTCCAGACCTATTTAATTTCTTTGATTAGTCTAGGTTTATTCAATTTCCTTGACTATTTCAGGTCTAATCAACTTCCCTGCCACAGGTATGTAGAAACCCATTTTTAAAAAAAATATAAATTTACTTGAAACATATTTTCATTAAAAAGTGAATAACAACATATCGAGATTTGTTTACTCTTAAAGGGCTTGTAATAAGTATTGATTGATAATGGCTACCACATCTTTTTAATGAACCATATATGGAGTGTTAGATTCAAGTACGTTTGCTGATTTGATTGGCCAATAAAAGTTATGATTTGATAAGCCAAGAACATAGCAATATGCAATTGTCAAAAACCATAAACGCTATATCGAGAAACTATACAAAGACGATGTCAAACAATATCATGGTATACTGTACATGTATCTACTTTTAAAATTTTCACTTGAAATTTGGACAGTTTAGAATTTGACCCAAGTATTGTGCACTTAATAAATATAGCTTAGGAATTTCTTCTAAGTATATTTTATAATAGCATTTTCTGTCAGCACATATATCCAACTTTAGAAATATGAAAATAGCAATTTTGTCCTTTAAACTGTATTTTCAAATAATATGAAAGTTTATTGTTTACACTTGGAAGTAATGCCAAAAAAGAAATTTGCAATGTTTTTTTTTTGATTCGCATACTTACATAGTGAAAACAACCTTGAAGGATGTCTGCAGCTATCATTTATCAGATTCAATGTCTATGGTAAAAAAAAGCCATAAAACAATGGCTCAGATAGGCTAACAGACAATGAGTCCACAAGGGATAGTCTGGCAAACAAAAGCCATTAAAAATGCCGCACAATTAATATTTACTCTGAGGAATTGAACGAAAAGGTGGCATTAGTGACAACGTGCAACACAAATTGCGGGAAATAAAAAATAACGACAACGCCCATAGAGCATCGCAGCACATCGTAAATAGGCCATTTGTCGCCATTAAAATCACTGAAGGAATAATCAAAATATGATACCTCGTCTTTTGACCACGGAACTATGAACAATAGAATATTAGACTGGGCTTGGCATAAGTACAGTAGGGATACTAAAATAGATCCCAAAAATATAGCACATTTAATGTAGATAACCGATTAGATATGAATTTAACCTTTGTGCAAACTTTTCTTAAAATGGCACTATCTGATTGGCTGGCCGGACCTATTGCAAAGGGTATAGCAGGAGGGACCAACATGTATGTGTCATAAAGGACACTCAACATGTAAACTTTAGCAGAAATGAGTGACTTCACTGAACATACATGTATGTACCATGCTGTCAAATGCTACATGTCCCAACCGCTTAAGTAAAAAGTCATTTAAATACAGTAAAACCTGTGAATAGTGCAACCTATTGGGACTGAACCATGGGGTGTGCTACTTGGAGGGATGTGCTATATGAAGGCTAAGCTAAAGTGATGACCATAAAGAATCGGATACTATTATCCTAATGACGATGCACAAATATATATGTTGCAATTTTAATTAGTTATTTAACATTAACAAAACTGAAAAATGCATACTGCATCTATCCAGATTGTAGCCTATTTTTCCCTAATTGGGCGTACATGCAATCGAAATCCCTTTTTTAAATGGTAAACATGCATTCATTATGATAATGTATTTTACTTGACAATTTGCCCCCTTATTTTGGGATTTCCCAATTGGTGAAATTTCATTGTAACATGCTTTGACGTACGCTCTTCACAGGTAAAATCATGATTCCGTCCCAGGAAACCAATGCGCAAGTCGTGTTTCACAGAGAATACGCTATATAGAGGTAAGTTTGTTCTATAAAATCGATCTGTGCCGACTGTGAGGGTACGCTACTTCCAGATAGTACGCTATATGGAGGGCCCTTATCTGCAGGTATCACTGTACACATCACATATTGCGCATTATAAAACTCGCTATTCTTCAGTATTAAATTTGAATTCATACATGTATCTCCACTTTAAATATTTAGTTATACATGTATAGTACATCCCCTATATTGAGTAAATGCATATTTCTGTATTATCCACGGATGCAAAGCATAACTTATAATTTCTATAATGTATTATATACATGGCGTTTCAGTTTATAAAAGCATTATTACGTACGTAAGAAATTTAATGATTGTCGAAACTTGTTGAGAGATCCATGATCAAATTTTGCTTGAAATTTAAGTCTGGCCATCGTGCTTTCAGATAATCTTAACCGTCATCTTCGCACAAAAAAAAATACATTTGGTAGTAGACACGTTAACATCTGCTACAATATATATGCACAATGCAAGGGTGAATAAACCGAGTTTAATGCTGCAGTAAATCGATGTTCGCTGAAATATAAATGTCGATTTCCAATATATGTGATGGGGAGAAGAATATCTTACCTGAAAATAATGCATTTCCTCAGGGACATTAACTGAGCCTTTGTTCACTTTAGGTCTCTGCTAGCATTGTACATGTACATGTATTTATTTTTCGTGACCTGCAATACAAATTCCGAAGCCTGTATCAGAACCAATGTCAGGGTTATGACCTGCATTGGCAGCATCTTGCACATTTACCATTTCCACCTAATCCAAATTCCGTCTTTGCAAAAGATCGATATTTCTTTCAGCGACATTTCTTGCGGTTACAAATTTACTTTAGGAATTCAAAACAAAACATAAAAGGAAATGGGTCTATGCTGCATTATATTAGAAAAATGATAAGATGGCATTCAGCATTTCAACCCAATATCATGTCTAGTGTTACAGACAGTGATGGATGTTCGAGAAAAGGTAAAATACAAAATTGGTAGAGAAGTTTTCATCGTGAAATCAATAAATCTTTTACATTATATTGGTATCGTGAATATAGGAAACTCCTCACAAAATGCATGTTGCAGTATATAAGCCTATACATCGTGTAACGGAAACACTGTAATATGTTACATAATAGTAGCACATTTGAAATAATCTATCTCAATTTAAAAACATCGTGTTATACATCCGTTATACATCGTGTAACGGAAACACTGTAATATGTTACATAATAGTAGCACATTTGAAATAATCTATCTCAATTTAAAAACATGTTGCATATCAAGGTTTTGCAATAAGAAATACCACATTCATGTGCATGTATATTCCTATTTGAATTTGGCGTGGTCACGTATATCAGCCACTTAAAACACATGCGCACATACATCTCATCATAAATTTGATATTTATTTCGTCTAAGACAAAATAAAACTCGTGACTGGGACTAATTTTTGCGTAATATTAGGCTCCTTCACGCGAGCGTTGTTAAGCGCAAACCGTCAACTATTTTCCGCGTAATTAGATCCGCGCATGAACAGCTCATGCGCACATCTAATTACACGGAGAAGCACTGCCGGCTTGTGCTTTAACAGCCTTCGCGTGAAGAAGCCTATTGTAAAATGTGGTACTTTATTCCTACTTGAAATTAACAACAATAAAAATTAGAACAAATAATTATATTCTAAACCAAACTCATTTCGTGCAAAAAAATAATTTGTAATGGTAAATTTAACAGACCAATACAGGATATGTTCTTGGAAACGGGACCGTTCAAATATAAATTTCCTGTAGAGAAAAATCAACAATGAAACGTGATCAACGTCATAATAAGCTCATGTGAAAATGTTTTTCGAGCTTTTAAAACTAATAATTTCTCGATTTGTGAGCAAAATTGTTTTCAAAATATCTTCCGTGGATGTAAAAAATCTGAATTGATTAAGCTGGACACGATTTTCGTTCATCGTTCGCAAATATGCGAAACCTGTTGGGAATTTCAAGTTCAAATCGATTGGTAAACATGAACTCGCTTTCGTAAACCACACACGCAAAATCTAAGTGGGTCCCAAGAGAAATTTCAAATAGAAAATTAGGCCTGAAAGCAGATTAAGCGATTAATAGGCTTTCCGTAAACTTTCGGTTGATTTCATAGTCAATACTCGTATCAGTCTGCTGCACTACTAAACATTTTCTCCAATGTCCGGCATAGAAATAATCTTCCCAAAATGATTTCATGTATATTTAGGCATTCCCTAAATTGGAAAAGGGCATAATCTAAACATAGTATACATCGTATTAGACCTGCACATACATATCAGGTATACCCCTTTATAAGGCTAAAAGCATGGCAAAGTTTCGATTTACGGCGTAATAATAAATTTTTACTAACCCTGTATCATCAACTTTTTTTCTCTTCAACAAAATATTCTATAACTGCTAGTTGGAATGCCTTAATTTAATTTAAAATCAACCTCCATTGTTCAACGCTCCACATCATTAATCACTGCTTTAACACTGATCATTAATGCTATCCTGGAGCCTTTAGAGATTGATTTTTGCTTACTTTTTTTGCATAAAAATATAAAAATGTTTCGCCTGAGATGCTGGTGAAAGTGAAATGAAGGACGTTTTAAAACTTCAGTTGGACGATTAATAATGAAGATAAGCAAATTGAAATTAACAGTCATATGTCTACTTAACACGTCAACTGACAGGAAAAGGATATGTTAAACAAACAATGCTAACAATAGGTAGAGAAATAATCGATCCACTTGCATTTATTTGGCAGGAAATTTAACAGAAATCTGCATTGTTTCACCATTCCATTATGTTGGGAAAATTTGCATATTAGTCTTGCGTAGCCTTTTAAAGTGAGCAAAAGGTACATTATATTTCCAATGTTATCTTTGTTTTCAATAAAACCTTTCATTTAATATTTAAACACGAGACACTTTTGCTTTAAGCCGCTTTAATGTTGTCAAACGGTAAAAATATCGTAGAGCATGGAATAGCATGGAGAATGGAATGGCTTTGAAATACAGCGTTTCGATTGGTTTCTCGATAGCGGGAATTTACAATTGCAAAATAAAAAGCTGCATTTCAAGGTCATGCCATGCTCTGTGCTATTTTATGCTCTTCACCGTGTTTACCCTTACACCATGTAGGAGTGCAAAAAGAAAGATTTCCAGTAAGGACACTATTAAGAAACAATAGTTTATAAAGCCACGTTCACACCACGCGAAAATAGAAAACATAATACAACACAATGAAATACATAAAACAACGCGTTCACACCTACCTTTCTGCATCATAAAACATGATTTTGTCATGCAACACTTTGGCGATCCGGCAAGAGTGTCTAGATCAAAGGGAATTTAGGAAACACTTTTTTCAAGTGGTTTTGCGATGATGTCGCTTAAACCATGACCCGTCAGCCATTCCACATTGTACTGTGGTAAACGAGAAAAACGATGCTAGAAAATGGACCTTAGTAAGAGCGCCGTGGATGGAAATCACTTCGTCCATCTTCCACCTTGGAATTTGGATTTGCAGTGTGGATGGTCGTAGAGTGGCACACTGAAGTGCTATTAGCCTTATTTTGGCCCTCCGTTCCAAAGGAGTAACCTATCCAATCTAATGTGAACGGTATGTTTCCTAAATTTGAAATGCGTTTTGTGAAACCATTTTTTTTAAACTGTGTTTTGTATTTCCGCGTGCCAAATCACCAAAGGTAGGTGTGAACGCAATGTTTTATGTGTTTCCTTGTGTTATATGTATTATATTTTCTATTTTCGTATAGTGTGAACGTGGCTTAACACCTTCTACATAGGAGTGAAGGAGAAAAAATTGCCCAGCTAGGACTTGGGTATCCTCTATGGAGAACCAATAGTTTCTGGTCGCTGATACAGTCCAAGGACCATTTAAGTAATGACAAGCAATGGCATCAGCAGGATAAAGTGATCATGATATGGTACCCCATGCTATTAGGGAAGCACAAGGAACCACCACATGTTGGGCATGCAACAGACGAAAACTGCTGCGACAAATTTAAAAAAGGATAAAATAATTTTTTTGCAAACCAATAAAATAAATGAAATTAAAATTCTTATGGCATTTAAATGGAGCGTCATTACGATACGGCCTGTGACGGCCTATTTAAAAAACGACAAAACCGTTATATATCCTATTATATTAAAGCTGGTTCGCTCGTTTGTTCGTTTGTTCGCATGCTTGGATGTTGCTAAATATTCTCGCCAGATAGCCACGTACTGGCAAATAAGGAAAACTGGCGCGCTTATTTGAAAGCTTCGGTTGGGTATGATAAGGGATTAGAGTATGGATCAGGAGATTATGTGTGGATTATATGGATCAATGTTTGGTTTTTCAGAATTGGGGGTAAAAAAAATCTTTAAAATTCTATTTACATCTTGAGATCTAGATATTAATTCGTTGAATGACTGTAAAAGCAAAACAATTTAGACAATTTATCCAATTCGTATTTAGTCTAAGATGCATAAAACGTGACCAGAGCTACAATATTAACTTTTTGAGTATCATTCTAATGCAATTATATCCAATCTGAACCGTATGAAACTCATTTGAAACCATTGCTTTTGCAAACAATTCTCTCAAGAAATCTCAAAGTAAGCTTTTACCACACAAGTAAACAATTAAAGAACCCAATATGCTATTCAGTACAAAGGATTCTGTGGTTCTCTATGGCCCATCTCCTCTATTCTGTTTTTAATTTCTGTATTTGTCAGAAGCTTTTATTACATCGTAATGTGTGTCTCCTTACTTCCTTTTGTTGTTCGGGTTGAACGCGTTTTCTAAGGACGTTTGTTGACACTGCAACATCTCAGTCTTGAAAATCTTCCCAACCAAGAATTCAATGTCATAGACCTCTGAGAGAGCTAACTGCCTGTTTCAAAGTGCGCCAGACGAATATCTAGGCAACGATTTAGTATTTGTTGTGCGGGGGTGGGAGAAAATACCATCTCAACAGGGTGGATTCCTTAGCGAAAAATCAATGAATTTGGTCTACATCAAGTGCAAGAAATGTCCTTTTCGCTACTACACAAACTCTCGAGCAGTCAAGGGACCTACCATAAATTACTTTACCATTTTGTGGCAGCATATCTTTTATTCTTATATCACACTACTCAAAAAACTCAACATTTTTTGAAAAGCTAGGCAAATATTGATGCTGCGTTGGCTTGAAAGTTAATAAAATAAATGAAAATGCAATATTTTTACAAAACTTCGTTTTCTTCGCTACTGAAACTTTCAAGCATATTACTACACCATTCAGGGTTCCAAAAGAAATTACGTTTTCAAGTTTTTCAAACAGTTTTTCCTGACCATCCTGATGGCTATGTGAAAACAACTGTGATTTTTTTTATTAAATTTCCCTGACTATTACAAATTATTGCACTTTTCCTGACTATTACCGATTTATACAATTGCAAGCTGTGTGAACCCTGTTATTTTGAAAAAAAAACATTTTCGTATTTCTACATCACACTACTCAAGAAGCCAAAATTTTTTGAAAAACTGAGCAAATATTGATGTTACGTTGTCTTGAAAGTCAATAAAATAAACGGAAATTCAATATTTTTCAATATACTCCTTTCTTCATTCTAATCTACCTCGATCCATAACAGTTGACAATGATAGCACTTTTTCTTGACGAAAGCAAATATTACTGTTAGGTATTTCATGAAGATACATAAAACGAATGTAAATCCAAAACCCATTATAAGAATTTAAAAGCAAGTATGACGTACTTCCTAAAAATGTTTTATAACGGCATTCTGGCTCTAGCTTTTTATGTGTCACTTTACTATAAATTGAGTGTATTGTTATTACCAAGCAGTAAAAATGTGCCATTGGTTAACGAGTATTTTTTATGAAAATAAGATATACATATACATGTAGGTGCCCTACTTCATCGTGATTCAAGTGTTTTGGAGAAGTACATGTAGTAGTAGATTTCAGCTTTATATCACATTATAATAACCCAACAAAAGGTATTATTACTAAAGGAGGGCTTTAAACATCATATGCTTCTATAAAAAGCATTTCGTCCATGTTTTCAAATTTAAATATTGTCTTTTCTTTGGTGGGGGTAATATTACCTCATAAATTATACATTAACGTGCACTATAATATGTTTTTCTAACATCATTTTAGATGGTTGCAATGTAATGCAAGAATATAATACTAAAAGTTAATCCCATCTCCTATATCATTACATTTTTCTTGATAATCACCTAAGCTTGTTAAAAATTGCAAGACAATTTCTTTGAGATAAAAGACATGTGTTGCTTATATCATTGTTATTTAAGATTTCTCTTAGTTTTACCTTCGGATGACCACATTGGCATATGTGTGATCTCAGAAGTTTAAAATCTTCAAAATTTTAAGCTTTTCATCAATATTTTATTAAAATCAGCAAAAATTAGCTGATATTGATAGTTTGTTTTACATTTACATTTTGAATGGTTTATTCTAAATAAACATTTTTGTAGAAAATGAAATAAAACTACATGTAAATTGTCAAATGTATCATTTTTGAAACTCACAGTTTCGAAAAAAAAAAAATACAGCATCTTGTCTCCAATAGAAATTTCATTAACTTCAGATCCCACACACTAGTTACCGTCTCTATAAGTAATTGGTAATTGAATTCATGTTGCCATTGGCACATGAACTGCATTCTGCCTATTATTTCTGTTTTATCGAAATTAGGTTTATGGACGTGTGGGCAGTAATAACCCAGTGAATTAGAGAAAAATGGGCTCCTGTTTTGCAGTTGAAAATAAAAGAAGTTCAAGGCAATATGGTGTCAAGTTGAATTGCTCTGAGAGCGAATTTATTCAATTTGTCGCAACCTGCTTGAACTGATTTCAACCAAATATCCCATTAGTGTAGGCGTTCAATGGCCTTATTGACATGTTTTTATCCATATTAATGTGGGTTTGCTGCACCAAAATCCTGGTTATTAAACTGTGGTTGGAGTCGGTTAAACCCGGTTTTTAATCTTTGATTAAATTAAGTAGTATTTGGCGAAACAAGAGTCTATTGCAAGCCGCTGTTGCCACGAGCTTTCATACATGTAGTTATTAATTTGTCTATAAATGTGTAGCACAAAGGCAATTGTGAAGCTCAACTACAGTTAGGGAAATACATGTACATGTATGTAATGTATAAATTCTAACCAAGGGATAAGGCACATGTACATGTATTTATGATCATTCCTTGTTTGCATTGTTTGAGGTTACAAAGTATTATAGGGTACTCAAATAACTTCACTTGAACAGCTCGTTCATTTGGCATTTGACCTACACATTATGCACATGCTTAGTAGTCCCTTACATTATTTTACATAGTTCTAATAAAGCCCATATGTTGAATGCCCTTTGTCACAAATGCATGTAAGTTAATGCATTTAAATGTTAGGTAGACATTTGGAATGGTGAGTTCATTTTGAAATCGATCATCTCAAAGCTTCAACCTCCTTTTTTAAATATTAAGTTCTGTGAAGTTCTTATAGCAAGAGGTCCCACCAATCAGTAGTTGCTATTTTTCTGCACACATGCACAATTTTATTTTTGGGGCCCGGTTAAGTAACCATATATACCCGGAGAATTTTTTCATATTGTTTTCTGGGGTTTTTATTTGTGAGAAAAACTCTGGGTCAACCAAAATTCTTGAGACATACCCAAGGGTCAGCCAAAATGAACGAACCAAGCGGAAAAAATTCTCCTGTTATATAATGTACATGTCTACATGTATATCTCATATCGCATGCACGGGGGTCGATATGGGTCTGTCCATGTTACCACTTGTGACCACTTGCAAGAATTTTTAAACTCCATTGCTCTCAACTTGTTAACTAATTGATATACAAACTTAATTTTTTTCAAGATAGAGATATCTGTCCTGAGTTAATAAATTGTGCCTTATCATCACATTTTATTGAGGTAAAATAGTCCAAAAAAATATAAATGGAGTGT
>JAQGCC010005440.1:0-11527 GCA_034698905.1 Xestoiulus laeticollis
AAATGGGAAAATTATGAAATTTTGATCATGTAGTAGCTACAAAAATACTGCATTTTTATCAATTTTTATTTTTGTATCATAACAAGTAGTTTTTTTAAAAGTATGTTTCAAAATTTCCCTCATAGCAAAACATGCAGTTCAGATCCCCCTTAAGTTTGAAGATCCTACAGAATCAATTGTACATGATGTAGTTACAAAAGCGTCTTAAGCCGTCCACACACGAGGCAATTTCTTGCCTGAAATAAATTCAAGAAATATAGTTGAATTTATTTCAGGCAAGAAATTGCCTCGTGTGTAGCCGGCTTTAGGAAACCATTATAATTTCGGATGCATTATAGAAATAGTAATTTAATAACTCATCAATGATCTTCTGCTATTTTAGGCAAGTTGCACCATTTCAGGAATTGCATTACCATTTTGCAAATCTACTAAGGATATGCAGTGTTTAGCATGTTTTAAGACATTTCTTATAAATCCTCAGGATCCAATGTAGTATCGGTCCCGAACTATTCTAACAAATCCTCACCAATTTTTAGCAAAAGTACCATTGGTTTACCATGGTTGGCTTAGTGGTTACGCTTAGCTCTTTGAACTCGGAAGACCCGGGTCTGCTATCTTGGGTGTGGTTTTCGTGGTTTCCCACAACCTCCCTCAATCGCCCATATAGGCGGATGCTGGGATACTTCCACCAAGAAGCGATCACGACCGTATATCAAAAAATAAATCTAAAATCAAGAACAATCTGGTACCTTGAACCCTGCATGCACATGGCTCATTGATTACAAGCTAAAAGAGTTCTGTCAAACATCAGATCCCACCTGAAGTAGAAAAGACGTCTTATATAATATTAGAAAAAACAATATCATGTTTTTTTTTTGTTCCCCTCAAATATAGCTATACCATGAAAACAAAAAGTTAAAGCGGCAAAGCGCCAAGCTAATGATGAAATTCCAGGAATTCTGTACAGAGGACATCGTACTACAGCTAGATGAGCTTTCCTGCGAATCTCCGAGTGTAGAAGTAGAAGACGCAAATGGATACGTAACTGGCGAGTTTGTTTCGGGCCATTCATAATGAAATTTTCAAAATTTCCAATATATACAATATTTCTAAAATGCTGCAAATATTTCCGATTTCCAGATTTAAAAGGAAGGTTATCGGAAGAGCACGATGTGAAAGAAGAACTTAGGAATGTCCATGAAAAGGTGTGGCCACAAAATAAGAGAAAATCGGAATTTTTGAATTTTTTTGTAAACCTAGAAAACCTTTGGCTATTGCATTCATTAAAAATATTGAAAATCAAAATGACAAAGCTTTCTAAAATAATACT
Organism: Xestoiulus laeticollis; assembly: GCA_034698905.1. Lineage (NCBI taxonomy): Eukaryota > Metazoa > Arthropoda > Diplopoda > Julida > Julidae > Xestoiulus > Xestoiulus laeticollis. The sequence goes on from JAQGCC010005440.1 coordinate 1,331, forward strand.
GTTACATATGCATTTGAGATTTACTGCCAATTGGATGTCTTAAAATACCAATGCTAAGTTTGGCTATCATAGATCAGTGTTTTCCAAATTTTTTCTGTCATGCGCCTTCCTTTAAGAGCACATATTTCATCAGTTCATATGGTTTTGCTACATACCGTACTTATAAAAATAAATTTCTGTACATCAATGGAGCATGTACAACTATGAAAATTTGGTATTTGAAAATTATGAATGATAAATTTAATATAAAATATGGTCATAATGATATCCATAATTAAAACGAACTCATAAATCATATGTTAGTATTGTGTACCTACAAATTTTTCATTTTACCACAAAAAATTGTAAACAAAGTTTACCGTATTGTTTTAGCTGAATGAAGAGTGTCTTCAACATTCTAAGACTAAAGAAAAATTAGCCCAGCAGACCGAGCTGCTCGAAAGGTTACAGAATGGTAATGCTTTTTGCATATCCCCCATATCTTGAAATTGGCCAAAAGTATTTAATTTTCTGGTTCATATTTTAGCCTCTGTAATTGCGGTTGAGGAATATGATCAAATGATAGAAAAACTGGCGGAGAAATGCACCATTGCAGAAAAAGCTGTTGACGAAATAAGGGAGGCACGACATTTCACAAATTTCAGTTTTGATTCTCCCCCTTCATAAAATTCATTTAATTTTTAAAAAATTCACTTGTCATAGGTTCAAAAAGAGCGCAATGCTTTGGTTCGTACCAGTGCCATCTTGATGGGTAATATTCCACCAGATCACAAATTGCTTGAAGCTCTGATGGAAGTCGAAAGGCTAACTCTCACTATTGAGACTCTCGATATTGAACGCCAAAAAACGGTAAAATAAAACAAAAATATGGTAAATAATTAAAATTGTGCTTTGAATCCACATTTACAGCACTTGCATAGATCACATGGATTCTAGTCTGATAAAATCTGATGAAGTAATTTTGTTGATTCAAAAACTTTGTCAGGCTGAGAGTGAGAAGGAACTCAGAATAACTACCGAAAAACTGCAGTCGAGGTTGGATTGCGTGATCGGGGAATGCGAAAAATTGGAAGAAAAGGAAAAACGCATGTCAGATAGGATAATTCAACTAGAAAACCAAAGTAAGTCTGTGTATACATATAACAGATATCCAGCCCTGAATTTCTCTGAATCTGAAAAATGTTCTGCAAATTGCAGTTGCCGACTTGCAAAAAAGAATACAAACAAAGTCAAAGCCACCCCCGCCACCACCACCACCACTACCAGAACCAGCAACCTGGAATCCATTTGGGTAGTGGATGATGCAAATTCTATTGTTCTTATATTTTGGCCAAAAATGAACAAGTGAAAATTCAATATGATTTGAATCAAAACTAATTTGGATTTATTGCGTTTTCCAGAGCCCTCATGTCTGCCATTGGATTGTCAAGAAAGACCAAGAAACCCATTGGGGCTGTGCCAAATGGTGAGCATACCTATACTCGTTTAAATAAAGAAACCATACAATTATTAAATATGCGCAAAATTCCTCGTTCTTCTTCTAACAAACTAAGTTGTTAATATGAAAATGCTTGAGCTATGCAATAATTTGTACAGACAATTGAAAAACAACACAAACGGAGCTTTTTTGGTATATCTGATTTGTTTTTGATAAAGATTGATTGGAACACCCTCGATCTATCATTCATCAGCTATTATTCTACATACAATCATTTTATCTTTAACAAACGGTTCTCGTTAATTTACAGAAGACAAAGCGAAGAAGGCTATGGACGAAATTATAGAGAAGATAGAAAAGGGAACATTTCGGCTTAGGCCAACTCAGACTGGCAACTCGGTGAGACTTATGCACAAAATTCACCATTGCAACATTCATCTAATTGGCACAAGAATTTTATCAATATCTCATTTGGTAAATGTATCAAACTTATCTTTAGACAGGTGATAGTTTTGACGGTTCAAAAAGTGCACAGCAAGGCATCCAGGAAATGCGAAGTGTCTTAGTAAGTTAACTAGCATAAAATTCACTGATTTATGCCATATCAACAAAGAGAAATAATGCTATGAATTAACAAACACATTCCAGTCAACGCTTCGTAAGGGAACCTCATTGAGGGAACCTAGACGGATCACTGAAATGCAACAGCGTGAGTATGGGTACAGCCTCCGGCTGAAACCCAAGCCGATCCATATCGGGGTTCTGCAAGAACAAGAACAACCACCCGAGTTGGAGAGCGTGCTGCTCCGGCGCAGGCTGGTGGTCGACTCCGAACGGGGTTCCAATGGCCAAGTTCCCCGAAATGATGGAATGGAATCAAGCAACACATGTGGCATAAATGGGCAAAAAATACAAGATGGACCAGAAATTAAAATCGTGGCACTTGCCAATGGCAGGCTAAGTAAATGAACCCAAGTATCTCAAAAGCCATAGTTGTTGGAACTTGTTGCTGCTCTTCAGAAAATCTTTGTGTAGCGCCTAACCCTATTCAGAGTATTATTGAAATAACTTCTTAAGAGATATGGCAAGATCACTGTTTTCTATAACAAATTATTCTTGATGTGAATATGCAAAGTGTCCACAATGTCTTTCAACAATTTAAAGGATTGAAGAGATACATACATGTATGTACACCTTTTTTAAACAAAAGCATAAAACAATAAGGGTACTCAAACGAGTCCCCAAAAAATAGGAGTTTAAAGCTGCTAAATTTTTGCAATAGCTTCGGATATTCGATTTTAGGTAAGACAATTTTCTATTTGATTTGAAAACTATTACAATCAAGTAAAAGAGCATCATTATAGAGGGTTTCTAACATAAATAATATCATTTAAATGCACAAAAACATTAATGATCTAACAGAAAAGCTGTAAGTTTGCTACCTGTATATAAACAATGCACATCAAACTTACAGTTTTTCTGTGAGAACATTATTTTTGTACATTAAAATGATATTATTTTTGTTAATAGAAATAAAACTGCCAAAAGGACACCACCTGCAGGCTTTAGCAGATCTAAAATGACTTTACTGAGCATGCGTGAGTCATCCCCAAAATTAAACTGATAAACACTGCTAAGACATTTGAGTACCCTTTATAAATCAGGTTAATCCCTGGTGTTTTTAACAAACTTTATGAAGTTTTGTTAGAATGAATATGGAGAATGATGAAAATTGACACACGGCTTGACGCGTATCATTTCTAAATCACACATATATCACAGATTCTTTAAATTGCAAATTTGCGAACACTGTATGCCATAGGCCTATGTTCTATTACAATATTTCACAATTCGTTTCAAATACTTTTTATACAAGCTCGTTTCATACAAGTGATTTATTTGGAAACAAAGGCGTTTTATTTCTTTGATGTTTTAGAAAATTGAAATTACTTGACATGGAAATATGGAATTTAGCGATTTGGAATTAATTATAATTTTAATAGATGTATCTTTCATTATTGTTGCCATTAAACATTTTTAAATTTGTCTGGAATAATGTTCATTTCTTCAAAACATGCTAGTCATGAACAGAATAAAGTAATCAAAATTGATAGCAAGTGAAGTTTTTAAAACGTACAAAACGTTTTTAAAAATTAGTGAATTTTAACATTTTAGAAGAATAGTTTAAGCAAACAAAACAAATAGCGTTTCAATTATTTAAAAGTATATTTTTCAGACAAAAATGCCTTTGGACATTTTAACATAACATGTACAATTGTACGGGGTTTAAAAACATACTGTTAATTTTATGGCACAATTTACGTATGCTAAATGCATCCGTGTGTCATTTAATTTTGGTTTTCTTTTATAGAAAATTTGTTCTCCAAAATTTCGAGAATGGCTGCAAAAATGAAAAATCTGATGAGGGGAACATATAGGAACCATGGGGTGCTGAATGCAATTGTGCCCAAAACATTTTGCCACAAGGCCCTTTGCATGTGTCATTATGTTCAAATGGTGATAAGTACAAAGAAAAAAAGCTATGCAATCAGAAATTTGTAGGGGGACCCTGGTTACAAGCATGAACATAACCATAGGTCACACGTTAATTTATTACATAGTGAATAAAGAAGCATGTCTCCCCAACTTCTGAAAAGTAGGTAAATAAAAATACAGAAATGGGGAACATGTACAAACATTATTGTGCTCAATGCAATACGTCTTTTAACAATTGTCCCTAAAGTAACTGCAAGGGGCCTTTTGGCCCTAAGGTAAATGTAAAGGGCATCTAACAAAAAACGTTTCTGATCACAAATACCTATGGCGTACTAGCAGAAATGGTACAAAAACAACTTGTACGCACAGGTGTTTGTGCTCAGAAACGTTTTTATCAAATGCCCAAATTACATGCTTTTTTATTCACTGTGTAATACCTATAGGTTCTCAAACTGGGTGCCACAACAATATTTAAATTTCGCTAAGATTTACCAATTTAGCTGTAGAATCCGTTTTTATAACACTGTTATTATTGTCCTATCAATACCAGGAAATAATGAAAATTCATCCAAACAGTTTCATTCATCGCATTAAAAATATCCGAGCATTAAATTTGCAGTTTTTTCTTCTTTTCCTAAGGGTGTCCTAAGGGGTGTCATAATTTTTTTTTATCCCGACAATGGTGCCACCGCAAAAAAAGTGCTATTCACAGGTTTTGGTGTATTTTAGAAATTTTGAACTGAAAATTATACTTTTTTTCTCATTTGGGAATTATAATTTGCATGCCACAGCTGTGCAATGTAAACATAAATTATAATACATGTAGTTAACTGGTGAAATGAATTTCAATTATTCAATATAGTTTAAAATCAATTTAATTACAAACAGAAACATTCAAATATAAAATCGAAATGTCCGACCTTAAAGGAACACGAAGCCAAACTTTCAATTCCAAGTGGTGCTGTGCAGGACCAAGCAAGCGATAGAGTTAACCCTCTTATCTTCAGTTTAGTACTCGAGCGAATCGTGGCAAAGGCACAATGCAATGTGTTCACTCAGTGGTGATTGGATCTATCCTTCTCTGAAATGTGAAAATTATAATAGAGATACATGTAACACCATAAAAAAACCAACAACGTGTCATCACAAACTATGACAATCTGGAAATAATGAAATTCCTTTTCTATAACTGTTCTATAACAATCTTCATTGAGCAGCTTCAAAATAGTGTGGAGGAACTCGACATTTTAAAAATTATTTTAGCTTTTTTAGAAAATCTAGAAAACGTTCCAATACCTGTGTTAAGCTTTCGATGTCGTTCGATTGTCAGGGAAACCAAATGGGTCCAATTTTGCATCGAGCAGAGAGATAGACGACTCCCTCAATTTTCCAAGAAAACGTTGAAGCTCTTGCTTGTTGAACACCTGTTGAAAATCGAAATGGAAAGCGTTAATCAGGAAAAAGTGATGATACAGTGGCCTAATTATGAGAACTCTACCAAAATCTCTAATGAATGAGACGCATATTAGTCTCATTAAAAAAAACTTCAAGTAAAAACAAGCAAAAACCTTGTAAAGCTTGTGCTGTTCTGAAGCAATCACATTTGCCAACTGGAAACACTCCCTATATTGACCAGTGGCATGAAGAATAGAGTGGATGAAGAAGGCTGTCTGTGGCAGACACAGTTCCCTCAATCTCTGCATCTGCAGCTGCCTTTGCTCGTCCAAAGGTTCCTCCTCATGCTGGTCCACTAACCATCCTCCATCGATAAAAAGAAGGACGTTGTACATCTTGCCAATGGTAGTCTAAACAAAGTAGTAAAATAATACAGAGAAAGTTGCTGAAATCAAATTAATCAAAAATGACAGTACGTAATTGTATAATGCCGTAGCCATGATTACCTTGGTCTGGAGATCGAGCGTATGGCTCCATCTGTCCAAGTCAGCCTCGTATTGCTTTTGTTTGTGCTCAAAAGCAACCCGCTCAGAAAATGTGGCATGTGGACGCAACTCTGGACACTCCGGCTTATAGTGATGCAAATGCTCAAACCAGTCGTTGAAAGCATCGTGCGCTTGCTAAAAGGACCAAAAGCAATGATGACTTATATTTTGTGCATCAATTCTTTGAAAAATTTAATTCATTGGGAAAGAAAACTAAAAGCCTTTATAGGAATGATTCAAAGAAAATTTATAAAAAGGAATTTCTTTGCCATCATAACATTTTGGAGACGTTCGAGAAAAAGGGTGACTAAAGTACTTTAACACTATATATGACAACTACTTACTAGATAACTTTGGATACAAAGGTATTCGCGGGTGATGTTATTGTCAGCAGCAGAAATCTCCAAGCGACCGGTCTGAAAAAGCAAAAAAAAAATTCTAAAATTCTCCAACCACAATTTAAAACAATGGAAAAAAAGCACGGATAATGTATTTTGACCCTAACCTTGCCTCTCCACTTTCTCAGCACAAGATCAATGGAATCCGGAGGAATTTTGGTGAATACCGCTTGTGCAGCTCCCAACTTGCCACATGCTTTAAAGTTATAAAAAAAATAACTTTAATAGCCATTTTCACTAAGGTGCAATAAATCCTCAATTTCGAAACTGATCATTTAAATGCTTTTAAATTACACGAACTTTAATTAAAAATTTGTAAATCAAGCAGTTAAATAGTCAAAATAATGTATATGCACTTCAGAATATCTCAATATAACAGAGTATTTCAAATTCCACCATTCAACGTTTCTGTATATACTGTATGTGTATAATTATATTTATATATACAGGTTGATCACGAAAACAACATCCCAAAATTATTTGACAAAATTGAATGAATTTTAGCCAACATTTCGACTCAACGGTTGCCTATTTTATAATAAGTTCAAAGTTTACTCCTTTGGCGGAAACCCACGCTTGGTCAATCTCCTCCCACGCACGTAAAATCCGTTGCGTCAGCTTGTGACATTTTTCAACTTTGACCGGTAAACTTTGTGCACCATAATGCCCCAGATCGACTAGTCAACAGGATTTAAATCGGGACTGTTTGGAGGAATGAAATCTTGCGTCTCTTGCATAAGAAGTTCGATTGTTTTTCGAGCACGATGCGCTGGTGCACCATCTTGTTGAAAGATAAACATGTCCGAAAATTGTCTTATGTCAGGACGGAGTTTTTGTTGCAGAAGAATATTTCGGTAATATTCGCCAATTATTTTGACACCCGGTTCAACAAAATGAACAGAAGTTTGTCCAAATTTCGACACAGCAACAGAAACCATTAATAATTTTGTGATGTTTTTTTGTGATCACCCTGTTTATATACTGTAATTTGAAAAATTCCTAATGCCGAAATTTATTTTAACTATATTTGTAAGATGCATAATGCTGAAAGCACTCACCCAAAAAGACTCTCATTAGTGCATTAGCTTGTCTCATGGCCTCTGACCTCTGTGCCGGATTGAAGATCAGCCAATCGATGGCATCAATTTTCTCCTTGTCCTCTTCAGTGGTAGGAGCCTGGAGGTCGTAGGCGGCTTGATCTAATTGCATTGAATCTGGCTTGCTGCGTATGTTTTCCACAACAGTTTTGGTGATGGTTGGCACATCTAAGCCAGACTTCTCTGCCAGCTGTAAGCAAACCTGCTGTTCTTCGACCTTGCTGATTCCTAAAGAAATTATAATGCAATTTACTCTTCCACAGCCTATGCAAAGCCATAATTAACAAATTAGATGCAGATTTATTCCCAACCTTCCAAAAATCTGGCATATGCTGCCACCTGATGGCTCTGTGGAAGTGCGGCTGTATAAGCTGCTACCAAGTTAATTTTTCGCTCCTTCACAAGGAACTAAAGAAAGCAGAATTACATGTACTAATCAACTCAAGATAAACATAATATATCAGCCGTTTGAAATAAAAATGTATACTCAAGTAGAATTCATCAACACGATTTTTTGTTGTTGTAAAATTGTGAAGACAACTTCTTTTCAACTTACATGAACATATTTTTCCAAAATAGAGACGCACAACTCCTCCTTGGCACTTCGCCCATAACTCCTTAAGAAGAGCACTAGATGTGCTACAAATCGAATCAGATGAGGCATGGTACCTGCATGTGTCTGAGCTAGCTCGTGCATTTCTTCTATTAAACCTGGAATTAGGGGCGAATTTTATAACATGACGAATGCTTTATTTGCAAATTTTCATCAAATCTAGCCTGACCCAAGTCAGGGTTGCTGTCTACCTTCAATGTCATCAAGGATGATGTACTTCTGTATAACGGGAAAAGGTAGCCTGCTTTTCTTCTGAATGGAACCCAATGACGAGGCTCCCAGCTCTTGGAAAATGGCTTCTTGTGTTAGGCTTCATAATGGAGAGAAATTGAGAAATTAAGTATCCGCACATCATAAAAACGTTTTATTAAAAAAAATGTCATCCAGTCTTTCAAAGAACATTAGGCATTTTTTTTCAGCAGTTCTTAGCAGTAAAACAAAGACTTTTTTGAATAGCAAAACCATATTTGCATTCGCCATACAATTTTTTTTCGTTGTAAATATCTGCAATACCTGTGATGGTCCTATATGGCCTTGGTTAATGAAAATGTTGTTGTAGCCCGAAACACAATACTGTTCCTATTCTAAAATCTTATAATAGAACAACGGCACATGCATTCTCCAGCATGTGTGTTTCCCTCCCAATAACCCAAATCATTATAAACAGCACAACACTACAATAACCATTCAGTACACTGAATACAGAAATAATGTAAATGTACTATAAATATAATTTTTAAACCATTAATGAACAAAATCTAAATTTTTCTTTTACAAAAAGAACGTTGAAATTTTGGGATACACTGTAGGGCCTTTTTAAAATAATAAAAATATGACAAGTGATAAGATATTGCTTACGACTGCTCATGCTCCATTGGTAAATCGGCAGATCCATGTGCTAAGATAAACTTGCTCTGAAGCTCTGCCTCCACCCTAGCTTCGATCATGACCCGGAAATATGCCCACATGTAATCCTCCCATGAACTGCACACTGGCAACATGGCCTTCAGATGACCACTGAGAGTGGCGTAAATGGCACGCTCATATGGGTTAAATGTCTCCTAAATTAACAACGTACATAGTATAAATATTTTTCAACTTTCAGCCAACGTTAATAAACAGAAGCGCCAATTTTTGCTATTAAAACATTTTAACAAATTCAGAACCTTTACCACATGTATATGGCTTAGCAGAAAATATCTAAACTTAAAGAGACAATTTCACATTTTCAACCTAATAAGATATCTTTTTCATGGACAGCCATAACACTGAAAGCAACGCACCTGTTCTGACATTTCCCAACATGCTGCTTTCCATATATGCCGATTCTTGTTACCCTCAATGGGATTGGGTTTGTCGCCATTTTTGAGGCCAGCATAATTTGGGTCGTGGTGCAACTTCCATCCTTCCAGAGTTGCTGCTCTCCAATACTGACCGCAATGTTCGCAGAGTCGCTCAGCCTAGGAAATCAAAGACTTAATCAAAAGGAAAAAAAGAAAAAAATATGCAATGTGGCAAATCTGAAAATCTGCAAGCTGTAGCATTACCTTATCAATTTGACCAGTGCGGATATAATGAAAAAGATACTTGAGGAACATAGCTTCATCATCCTAAGGAAAGAAAGTGTTAGATAAATTGTTGTTATTACACGTTTGAAATAAATATGTGTGATCATAGTTTTATGTTTCGGCATACTAAGATTCTTGAAAAGTATTCCCTATTATATTCACACCATATACCAACAATTAATTATTTTAATTTCAAATGATCCCGAAATGTTATTTCAACAAAAATCCTCTTTTTTAAGACAATGTTTGAACTATTTTATATAAGATAAAAAAAATTCAAATTTTTTGCATAAGTCAAGATGCACCAATGGAGTAATAGAGTTATTTTCTTCCGTGCTTAATGTGATTGAATCAAATATTGTAAACCAGCAGCTCTACTATTTCTTTGACAATGAATTTACCTTGTCTAAATCTGTTAGGGGTTTCCCCTGCCGTATCGGTGCATCTGGGTCTAGTTCATCTACCAGTGGGCGGCCAGAATCCGGCCTACCACAATGGCTGTGCTTCTTCAAAGTGTTCAAAGTGTCTTCCCTGAAAAGTGAAACGATTGATTAATAGAAGCTCAAAATGGCCTGAGATTTGTTCAACGTGTATTTCGCGAATGTTCGGAAAGTGTAAAGGAGACTGGCTACACAACTCTGGTTCGC
>JAQGCC010005441.1:0-11525 GCA_034698905.1 Xestoiulus laeticollis
CACAGTATACTAGGTCATGTGACCAGTTTAACTGAGTTCTGTGGTGTGAATTAACACGCAAAAGTTTTCTTGATCCAAATCAATTCTACATCAACGTTGGTGTGAATCAGGTGTTAGTCAGTATTTGCACCTCTATGACCTATTAATAATTTACTGTTATGAGATGTGGGCAATATCAGTTTTAATTAAAATATTCACAACGTAAAAGGTTCATTCTTGCAACTTTTCTAAACATGTCGTTAAATTTTCATTTGAAGCTAAGACATTTTTTGATTATTTTAGTTTTTTTTTTTACAAAATTCGTCCCATTTTCAACCAAGGTTTCATCTCCATTTTTTCACAATGGGTCTGACCAACATTGAACGAGGATAATGTATGTATGAAGATGCAAACTCGTGGGTCAGGTGATCGATTTTTAGTTGACATTTCCTGAACTTTATGACTCTCATCGATTTTTGTGTCCTCGCAACGCAGCAGCCCACAAAATGGCAATGCAGTTAAAATTTCGAAACCAGTGTAATTTGGTAAAAGTGGATTTTCTTTGAATTTTTTTTTCTCTCTTTCTCTCACACTCACTCTTTCACTTTTTCCCTTTTTGCAGATGCATCATTTGCTTTACAACAAACACACTCGACTTTGAGCAGTCGTGTTTCCATTTCCATAACAGCCCAATAAATGACCAGTGATCATTTGTATTCAGCATTGGCCTTTACCGAAAACCCCTTTCTTCATAGTCAGTCTCAGGTTTTTATTTTTTTTTTCCAAACCGGTAATTTCGTCCCTTCTTGTAATTCGTTGAGTCCATTGTTTGACTGCGGCGCATGCGCATTTTAATTTTAAATCGAATGTAAAATGTCCTTAGTGAAGGGAAAACTGTGCATGGGTCCATCCAGCATTTACGAAGTGGACTTACGAAGTGGTCCCTGAAGCACACGACGAGGAGCTGCTGAAGTGCGAAAGAATTAAAAAAAAAGAAAATTCCCTGGTTAAGACCCAAGAAAAAAAAATGTGAAGTAAATGAAAGGGACAGATATTTCTTGAATGAGAAATAAGGAGTGAGATTGAAAGACTCCCGGAAAATAAATGATGAAAAACGAGGCAAATTGTAATGGGAATTTAAAGGGAAGTTTGAACGCAGAAGGAACTAAGATAAAAACAATAACAAAATGGTTGCTCACAATATACACCAGAATCAAATAGACAATGGAAAATCATGGAATTTCTTAGAGAATCATGGAGAATCTTAAGGTAAAATTGTAAATGGGAGTGGATTCCATGATTTTCCATAGTCTGGTCTGCCATGGTAATATCAGATGTTAAGATATTCTTTAAGATGTAAGATTTTTCAAGATTCTACAAGGAATTCTTTGATATTCCAATACATGACTCATTATGGTACCTCATGGTAATATTAGTTTTTAAAATAATCTTTAAGATTCAAGATTGTTCTACTTACTATAAGGAATCATGACTTTTCAATACATGACTCATTCTGACCCTCCATGGTAATATCATGTAAGATTCATTAAGGAATTTCATGACTTTCCATTGCCTGACTTATTCTGGTATCCCATAGTAAGATCAGATAAAATTTATCTTTAATATTTAAGATTCTTCAAAATTCTCCAAGAAATTCTATGACTTTCCATTGCCTGACTTATTCTGTCCCTTCATGGTAATATCAGTTCTGAAAATTATCTTTATGATTTAAGATTCTTCAAGATTATCCAAGGAACCCTAAGATTTTTCCATTGCCTTACTCATTAACAGTCTGCCATGGTAATATTAAATGTTAAAATCATCTTGAAGATTCAGATTCTCCAAAAATCATGACTTTCTATTGCCATATTCATTCCGACTTGCCATGGTACAATGTACTTAAACATGAGGATTTCTTAAAAATATTGGTTTATTGATAGACCTATTTGAAGTGCTAATCTAAGTGCTAATTCAGCAGTAATCATAAATGCATGTCTTAAACTGTCACCTTCCACCAACTTCCTGTGAGTCCCACTGCCATTTTTTTTCCAAGATCCACCAAGATTGACCAAACAATGAGTTGATAACAAACGATGACATCTTCCCAAGTTATCAAAAACTTTTGTGTAAGAGCACGTGTCATTAGCCAGTGCTGACTCTTGTGTAGCTCTCGTAGCTACAGATGATTGCCGATGCAATCCTAGATTCTCTGATGAATTTCTTCTTGTATAACAATGATTTGAAAGACGGAAGTGCGGGCCATAAGTCCACAATGAAAGCTTAAGGCAATGTTGAGGAAAACTCCCTTCATTTGGCATGCAGATTGAAGGATTACAGATGAGCTTTTTTTCTACTTTTGCAAGCTGGCCTCGTTCACGTTTGTTTATTTTCTTCCCAATTTTGCTTTCCAACAAGATGGACATAGGCCTAGTTGGTTGGAAAAAAAGGGAAAATCGAAAGTAGTTTTAGTAAAAAAAAAAAAAATGTGGCCGAAGAAATGCAAATCGAATTTGGTGGTCTGTCCCTTAGGCCACCTCGGGCATTGTTAAGCATGAAGCATTCTTAGGGAATTTTATTTAGAAATAACAGATTTTCAATCCCCTTTAGGTAGTTTTACCCTATTGCATTATAGGATGCAAACCCTTAAAGGAGGAATTGCTAAAGAGTACACGTACAACTTGGCCAATCTTTGATATATATTGGTATATTTTGAAACTACTCCCCTGAAAATGCACTCTATGGTTTGTGGCTTTTTCAACTAAATCTAAAATGCATTGTGCACCCTTAAGCTATGTTTTTATTTTTATTTAAATAGGAGAAGAAGTCATGCAAATCTAAACATGTGTGTTGGCACTTGTCAAATATGCTGGACTGCTTGACCAAATCTCTAAAGTTTTCAATATAGCAGGACTGGATCGCATTATTTAGACCCACTACATTCTACTAAAAGTACCCTTATTGAAAGAGACTACATGTATAATGAAAACATTCAAAAACATCATTAATACATGATGATATCCACGTTGAAATATGATTATTTGAAATTTGAGAACAGTGTCCATATCATCGAAATGCCAAGCAGGGTTCCTCAAGAAAAACATGGAATGGTCAGAGAAAAGTGATTTATTTTGTAAAATTCATCTTATAATTATTGCATTTTCTGTCCCATAGCCATAAGTTAGTAGTTATCTCAAAAGTCAAGATATGGCACTCATAAGCTAGCCCTGCATCATTAAAAATGGGGAATTCCCCTTAACTCATAATAGCATTGTTTAATTTAATTCAGATATGGTAAAGGGAAATAACTGTTTTAATTTTAGTTTAATTATTCCTTTCCCAACTTTGAAATATTACCGTGAATTATAATGATGCCTTTCTGTAAACTATTTGCATAATGTATTATAATGTATTTTTAAAAACATACAAAATTACAAGAAGCACCAGTACTTCATTAATAAACTGGACAACATTTGAAAATTAGTAGGCCTTATTTTATAACAATGGTTCCAACTAACAGAAATTCTAGATCACTGGAAACATCCTGCATTTTTAAAAAATATTATTGGTGTTCGCCATTTATTGTTATACCCAGTTTTTGTTTATATTTTCCATTTTTTTATGGCACCCTCATGTTCGCCCTTCAACTTGGCACAATCTAGTCTTTTTGAACTAATGATGAAGTTCATGAATCCAACACCACTCTTCATCACCCTGCAAAAAGAGTGTACACAGAAATTATAAAATGTTGCACTCGAGGAACCCTGGCCAAGAAAATTCCCCACTCGACATAACCGAATAGTTTAAGTATTGTTATTTTTCAAGACAAGGCAATAATTTTTTTTTTGAAAAGTGAGGGTTGGAAGGAGGGGTTCAGAAAACCCAGATTATTCGAGGCCCCGTGCTTATTTAATGAAGCCAATGTTCACATTACTCGCATTTTGGCTGCAAAAGGACACAACAAAAGGTTATATTTTTTTTTTGTTTTCTCTCAGTTCAGCTGTATATCTCTACAGTTCTCTACAGTTCCCTGCCACCTTCGAAATGACAATGCAATTTTTTGAATTAGCAGTGATAAGTGCAGCAAGGAGTTTTCCTAACAAGTCTAACAAAAGCACTGTTGAATCCCCAGACTTTGGTCTTGTGTTTTCTCCAGATCTTCATGGCAGATAACATTGTTTCTGATGGCACCACTTCTTGTTGTAATCAAGCAATCGTGGACTTTAGGGACTCACAGAGATGCTATGACAACTGTCCATCCAAGAATGAAAAGGAGAGAAAAAAAAGTGATGTTTTCAGAAATCATTGAGGAACAAAGACTTTCTGATGGATATCAATCCAGTTTGAATTCATTAGCCCACAAATATGAATCCAGGTCCCTAATTGGCTGACATCTTCATAATGATGCAGTGCTGCAGGCATTGCTCATAAAACCAAGAACTTGTTTATATCGTTTTCCAAGTGCTGCTAGTAAAGCAGTCTTAATTGACCAAATTTTGAGTAATGAGGCTCAGCTTTAGACTCGGAGGTATTCAATTTTGTATACACAACAATGCGTGGGAGTTTAGGGAGGGACCTATGGCGCGCCACCTGTCAGCCATTTAATGATTGTCTGAAGTGGTGTGTGGCGCCACCGAACTTTTCGAAAATAATTATTACTTGGAAAATAATTTAATACTAAATGCACATTGGTATTTCGATAATCATAAGGGACATCCCCTCGTTTTTTTTTCATTGAATTTTTCAAAATATGCATTGCCCTCGTATATAGGTGGAACTACGTGCCAGTGTATAGGACCATCTCCAGTTTGATTCATTATCCGAATTGTAAAGGTGTTACTCTATAATTAGGAGATTTTCTAGTAACGGTTAACCTAGCTATGGCTTAATGACCTATGGATTGAACAAAGAATTATATTTTAAAAAATGCATTTAATTTTGATGGAACTGAACTTGTTCAAATTGTCCTGCTACTTTACTGACAAATGCAAGCTAGGTTCATTGCAATGGATCCACTTTTAAGGGGTTCCTGATGGTGGATGGGACCCTATGTAGACTAAAGGCGCATTTGATGCTGTTTTAACATTGCTAATTATTAACTTTTTTTGCTTTTTTTAGATAATTTCAGAAGACAAGTTTAAAATCCAGTTCAAGCCATCGTCCATGCTACTGTACATCTTGCTGATACAGGTCTTTTGGCCCTATGCGAGGCCCTTCAAGCTGATTTAGAAAACAGATATGATTGGTTTTACCTAAACAGCACTCTGAGGTAACGGCACTTCTAATTTTACCTGTCTTCTATCATCTACCTTCACTATCTATCTCTCTGGTGCTGGCTCTTGAAGACAAGACATCTTCTACAGGTCCTTTACTACAGGGTTCACCACTTCAAAGGGCCTTTGACTGCATGCTGCAGGTCAATTCCAAATGACCTTCTGGCCTAATTGATCTTTACCTATACATAGTTCCTATATCTGCTACAGGTATTTCGTCTCCAATACCTTTGCACACCCTTAGACATCAAAGTCCTTTCTGGTGCTGGCTCGACAAGACAATAGGTCTCTAACAAGACCCCGTGGCTACAGCACGTACCTCTTACCTACGGTAATCACCTAAATAATACCTAAGGTACCTAAAGTAATCAACATGCCGTTATACTTAACCTTTATTCAATCATCTGCATATCGTCAAGTTTGTAATTAATTAGCTAGATTTTACATCAACTTACCTTTCATGTTTGGAAGTTCTGGAAACATCCAAAATGTAAATATCTTATAGCAAGGTTTTTGAGTTTATGCTCCAGCATACTTACTCAATGTTGTTTGAAAACGATGCGTGAAAATCATGTTTGAAAACCACTCGTAAATATCATGGAAATCCAAAAGAAGTGGTGATTGGATTTATGTTTTTCCATAAACACGGTGTCATGTCCATGCTAATGTTAACAACGCTCGCAAAGGCAGTAAAACTTTTCCCAATTTTATTTATTTGGTTTTTTTTTTTCTTTTTCATCTGGTTTGCCTCGTAATAATATATTCCTTCGACCTTTTCCATTACTGGACTTTCAGCCCATCGCATTTACGTCCTCCTCCCCCTCCTCCACCACCTCCTTGCTTGCATTTCAGATTGAATTTTGAGCAAGAAAATATAAGAAAGTGGTAGTGAGGGAATTGCAAATTTTATAGACTTTTTGTCAGGCTTGCTGACCACAATGTCATCTCTCGTCAATTCATTGCCAGGCAAATTTGATTACAAAATATTTTCTTTTTCTCCAATCTTCTCTGCTCCAGCCAGGGTTTTGCACTCGAGATGTCCACTATTTCTGTTCTGGTACAATTCAGTGCACATTGCTCCGGTGCCAATGCTGCTGCATGGAGCAATATACTTCTCCTGACTATAATGGGAACTGTTGAAGAAAGAGAAAAAAAAAACTCGTTGGACATCACGTTTTCACCGAAAGCAATAAGGTCTCCCATGCATTATGATCTTCCTGAACGACCATCCTCATCCTTGGATGAACCATCTTTTATCACAGTCCGAGCACACGCAAATATATACGTATACCGAAGACCCCGAGTGTTGACTTTGCATATTACGAGTGCAGCCTTATGGTGTTAGGGACCAAATATGTTAAAATGAGTGAAAAAAGGGGAGAAATACACTCCACACCACGACAACCACCTCCCACATGTACGTGGATCTGTCATTGAGCCGCATCAATGGGCAGAGAGCCTCTCTTCTTGGGCGATTGGGTATTACACTTGAAATCCACTGATATAACAGTGCACATTAGGGTGATTGTGGGCAAATGCCTACATGAGTTTCGCAAATTTCATTAAAATTTGTTGGATAATTCATTGTTTTATAAAATCATGGCTCAGAATTGACCAGAAGAAGTCTTAATTAGTTTCAATATAATGTATTTGCTTAGGTACAAGTACATGGTGAGCTGTATATCTGGGTTTTCTTTAATATAACATGATATAGGAAGTTCTAATTAAATGGTTGAATGTAGCATGTGAGGAATCCAGTAGCCTTATCGTACATAACATTACACTACATTGGTTTGAATAACTGTAAAACATGTATAAAACGGATAGAGAAAAATATCAAATTATATTATTCTAGGGCGTCTTAAAATAAGTGTAGTACTGTATATTTTCGACTATAAATTATTAATCTGTAAGTTACAATTTTTTTAAATTCTTTGTATTGCACTGATGCATTGCAGCATAGCTGAGTGGGGGTGTAAGGTTCCCCTTACACCTCACCCCCAATTATCCCATCCTCAAAAAGCAAGAAAAAAATACTTAGTTTCAAAGTTATCATAGTTATCAAGGTATTCTAGTTTAGATATAAAATCAGGGCCTCATATTTATGCAGTAAGCTTTAAATCAAATAACAAATTAAAAATTTCTATATGGGTAGGGAAAAGGGCTCCGTGATCCCTAAATGGCCCGTGGGTCAAAGGTTCCCTGCAATGCAATAATGCTATGCAAGGTTGCCTATATACGAAAACAAAATATTTCGTATTAACTTGGCTATTGATAATTAAATGTCTTAAATGCACCAATTACACTAATTTTACATCGTTCTACACCATTCTAATTGAACTTTTTGCTCTATCTTTAACGGTTAATGTTTTATTGAACTCGCTTTGAAATGCTATTGAAATTCTATTGAAATCGCAATTGCTACAATTTTTAATACTTAATTATGTACTTCCGGTATACATCTCTCAATGTTGGTATAACAAAAAATGTTGTTTGCCCAAGACAAGGAGGTGCGGTCTATTGTGCAAGTCCAGCTGCAATGATCAGTAGCACCTTTATAATAACCTCGTTGTGAGGGGTTTTGGTGTTGAATAAAATGAGCCAGGGAAACCTTTGCTGTCTTTGGACCTAGCTTATCACTCATGGAAATGTTAGTAGAAAAGGCAAATTCGTGGCTTTCTTCGACGAAATTTGATTTGGAAGTCGCGAAGCCTTTGGGGACAGCTGAATTAAGACTCGCTATTGGATGCTTTTCAAGCTAGGATTGAAAATTTAATTGGATTGGTCATCGGGCACAGGCTGCATGTGCGTCACAGTTTACTGAAGAAAATGAAATTGGAAATCAGTAAAAGAAAAATTCAGGAAGGGGAGGCTTATTAAGGGGAGAGCAAAAACCTTCCCTTACTTCACAAGAAATGTAGGGGTTATACCTATAGACGTACGAGTGTGAATTTAGGATCCATGATATCAGATTGCTTGGTCAAGTGCTTAATACATGTACTATCATCACAAGTTTGTAAATTCTGAAAATATTGGTAATCTTACAAAAATTGAAATCTGAATCAAAGTATGCCTATAGCTAAAAGATGAATTGAAAAAAATTCCTGTCATTTTGTTGGAAAAATTCAAGGATTTCATACTTTTAGCTTAAGTTTTTTTAAGTGCCATGCCCAATTACAGTACTATTTTTTCCAAAAAGCCCACTATACAATATAATTTTTATATATGTATCAACTAATTTATAGTGGCTTGTAAACTGTACAGGCGTACAGTAACACATTTAAGGTGACCACTCAAAAAATAGCCAAATTCGGTCACCGTATAAGATGGTCACTATACAGAGAATGTTCATGAAGGCGAACTTACATTTATGCACTAAAGCCAATTTATAAAAATGGTCACTAAGCAGAGGTGGTCATTTTAGCAGGTTTTACTATATTTCCCTACACTAAAGCATAAATACAATATTTTTATACAAAAATATGTGGAAATTATGAACTATAAATACATACATTACAAACTTAATATTTGTATAAAAAGCATGTACAAATAGAAATAAATTATAAAAATACATGAATGTGTGTTTAAAATTTAACGAATTAATTCAGTGTACATTAGTTATAACTTGCATGCGCATAGCATGACAATGTTTTGTAATTACTGCTAAAAATAAAAGGGGAATTTAGGTCGTTGTATTAAATTTCATGTTGTACATGAAATTCATGAAATTTTTGAAGAAATTCTAAATATTATAATCCTACATAATAAAAAATAAATAAAAAATGCATTAGTTGTTATTTAAAAATAAGTGGTCAAGTTCAAAGACTCGCTCGTTTACACGAGACAACTTAATAAAATCTCAATTTATATTTACGAATTAGTCATATAAATGACTGGACACTGACCACATTAAAATTTACGTATCATACACTTCAGTTTTTTTATTTTAAAAATAGACAGGAGTTTACCAAATTTGGTTTTATCAACTTGGTCCTCCCTTTAATATAAGCACACAAAAAGGTGATGATGCATACTACATATAAAAAAAAATCATGGTCCACATTATACTAATGCATTCCCAGCTGCAGTAAAAAAATAAATGCATCGGACATTATGGAATGCGAATAATAAAAATTCCTACAAAACTTTTTTATCCACTTCAAGTGTGGTTCGATCAGAAAAGGCACTCAGATTTAAATTTTTCTCATGCAAATATCGGGTTGTTTTCACTGAAAAATCGGTAAGGATGAGTGCATCAAATTGCGAAAAGGCTAAATGATTTTAGTTGAAAATGTTGAAATGGGGAAATGTTATATGCTCAAATTTTGTGCAAAACGTGAACTGGCTCTAGCTCTCTCGCTTTTTTTCAACAAAACACCTGGCAAATTTCAATAAAAGAAATAAATGTATATTTTTAGTACCATTCAGCATTTCATGCATTTATAATAGGAAGAATACAGGGATTGAATTATAATCGAGTAAGTTTTGCTTCGCCCAGGTGTGGTTTTAATTTAAAAAACGAAAGATAGCTGCCATTAAATTAGGCGTGTTTACTAGTTACTAAAAGTTAACTACACTGTATGTGGTGGGAGGCCTTTAAAATGCAATGGAAAAACGTTGAAATTAAGGAAGTGATTCCTGGAGTGATTGAATTTAGGCTAAACGTTTACCACCCACTACAATTTCAATTTTAAAATAATGCTAATTCGGTAATGTATGGACGTGATAAATGAGATATTATGAAATTACCATTTGCTAAACCTGGATTTTAATTAAATATTTTCTCTTCTGGCACAATAATATGTAGGCCACTTTTATGTACCATTTTTAGAGAGCCACAATTCACTATATATAAAATTGACTAGAAGCTTTAAATTTTAAAATTTCACTTAAGAAATCCATTTTTATTTTTTCAACTCATCGGGTTTCATCGAGTACTTGTTTCAAAAAGCAACGTTTTGAACATAATGCACTTGTGCCATGTTTCTATGTGCCATTTTAACAAATTTTGCAAATTCCACTATAATCTAAATAAAAATTACATGTACAAGTTTCAAAATCTAAAATTATATTTTAGAAATTCATTTTTTATAATAGTTTATTATGAATATTGTAAACAAAAATGCAAAATATTGCTACATGTTTTTAAACATACAACTGATTATCATAAGATTTTGTACAGTATACGTGTAATCTAGAAACAATTCAATGTCCCAGAATTGTTCGATTCACCTGACATGAACTTGCCTGAAGAAATTTTAAATTCAGAAATTATAATTCTGATAACGTATTAATTCAAATATTATTACCAGAAAATACAAAACATTTTATGTTTTGAACATGTCATTTATTTTTTAACATCTAACAACTTGTCACAAAATTTGGACTTATCAGGGTAACAAATAATTCATCGTGCCACATCGTGAACACAAACGTGTTATTATTTAGGCCAGTTTATTCATTGTCCATACCACTTAAACAACAATAGATTTTTTTAAACAAATATTATAATGTCAAGTAAGCTGTCAAATTAAACAAAAAATGCAAATCGAGCATATTTGCACGAATGAGTCTTCATCTATCAATTAACAGGTGTTAAAAAAATCAATAAAATTGTTGTAGAATGTTGTAACACCAGATGTTAGAAGCGTTAAATTTAGGTTATTATTGTTCAATAATAACAATAGTCGTAAACGTCCTTACATAGAAATAAAAGTATTTCTGCTGCTGCTTTTTGTGGCATTTTCAATTTGCCAACTTGTCAAGTGCTCCATTCAGCTATGAGAGAGAGAGAGAAAATAATTAAAAAGCCGATAAAAATGCACGATTGCTCAATAAAATAATAATAAAAAACACCTGTAATGTTTCCTATGAATCATTCAGCCACATGAAGCATTATTATTATTAATAGGCGAAATGTGACGTCAGCATAATATGATGGATAATGCCTAGTAATATTTTATTCGACTATCATTAGATAAATGAAACTATTTCGATTATTTCTAATAGTTGTCACTCATCTATTTGAATAAGTGCAGTTTTTGAAGGACTAAGGGGGTATTTCGTTATTTGCGTAATAGGTGGCAGCACGGTGATGTAAAAAGAGGGATTTTTATTGATTTATTTTTGAAACTTATGCATAACACAAGTTGATGCAAACGTTGTGAAACCATGCAACTAAAAGTTGTTTTGAAGACTAAAAATAATACAGTATAAAAAAACGTAGTTTTTCGCGTAAAACCTTTTAATGTATAGCCAGCAAGTACTGGCAGGAAA
>JAQGCC010005442.1:0-11524 GCA_034698905.1 Xestoiulus laeticollis
CTTGTTTCCTGGTTGGATGCTATTGTAATATGCAACCGTTACTAGAGTATCATTGCAAGTCGAAATGAATGCACTTTCAAAGATAATGCTTTTTCCCTCAGGAACAAAAAAGTGTGATATGGTTTCACTATTGTACAACTTTCAGAATGTAATACTGGAATTTAGGCTTTGGTTTCACTTTTTTGTGTATGATGTTCAGTATCAACTTGTTCTGTTTTTTTTTAAACCACTGTTGGAATTTTGAACCTATCTACATTTGCGAGTATGACAAGTTAGCATTGTATTACATTATAATTCGTCTGTGCTATTAAAGTCAGCTTAAGGATTTTCCGTATAGCAGTCTTAAGTCTCATTACCCTCTGGAGCAAGCTCTAGACTTGTAATGTTAAATTTTGAAGCTATTTTCTTCATAACTTATACAAATAAATCAAGGAAAAAAATTGTTCAATACTCATCACGTTTTGTTGCATCCAATTGGCTATCTTTTAAAAAATTTATTTCCTTTAGGTATTTTTTAAATAAATGCTGTTTGGGTGGTTGTAGTATTATCGCTTGGCCGCTAGGGGGTATACACGTGTTTCCTCAAAGGCACCCCAATTTCAAAAAATGATAAGATAACTAGAAGAAATCCATTTTTAAGACATAACCAACAAGATGCACCAAAACTGGATGAATATTAAGCAATTTTTTTCATTAATTTATTTTTATTAGTTATGGAGAAAATGGCTTTTAAAAATTTAACGTTAAAGGTATAGGGTTTGCTCCAGAGGGTAATTATATCATTAAAAGGTGGCTTGTGCCGTCTTTACGTCAATGAAATGATACATAAATGCCATAATATGCCTTTGACATACAGTACATATACAGTACTATTCTTATAGTCACTAATTTGAAGTTGTATAATGTTTAGCTTTATAATGTCATCCACTGATTTGTGAAAGTATGAATGATAATTATGCTAATTTAGCACATCTATAATAGTGTTACGCTATCACTAATCAAAATGACATAGTGTACATGTATATCAATTTGGTATATCACTCCTAACGATTTTGGCTTTGGAAGTTCATGAACATCCATATGGATGTCTATGATAAATGAACCCATGAATAAGAAGTTTGCCTGTGACTGATGAACACCTTTAAAACATCCGCTTTTGAAATGGATGCATACAGTAAATCATTGAAGAAAGAACTGAATGATATATTTTCAACCAACAACATTTTTTTAAACTCCTTCTTTCACTTGTAAGAGACATTCATGAAGATTACAACTCCAACTGATGCAATGAAGGTTAACGATGTCCTTCAGCAAGGATATCAGCATAAAGATGCATCCATCTTCCAGATTCTCTGGAGTCTATCTTGTCTTGTATTGTCTGGAGTCTCTCATTTTCATCTGCTGAATACAAGTTAAAATTACATCACTATCAAAGCCGGTTCTCTGTTGGCACCTTTGTTTATGCGAATACATGTGGCTCAATTGTAATTCGTTTGGAAAGAACATGTGTAGATTATGGTTAGTTGTTTAGAGTATGCACCGTATCTTGTATGCAAGTGTACAGTATCATGTATGTAATTCGTATGCAAGTGTACAATATCTCGTATGCAATTGTAAATTATCGTGTATGCAAATGTAAACTATCGTGTATGCAAGTGTACATTATCTTGTATGCCAGTGTAAATTATAGTGTTTGCAAGTGTACAGTATCTCGGGTGCAAGCAGTAAATTATTGTGTATGCCAGTGTACAGTATCTTGTATGCCAGTGTACATGTAATATATTGTATGCAGTGTACATGTAGTATCTTGTATGCCAGTGTAAATTATCGTGTATGCAAGTGTACAGTATCTTGTATGCAAGTGTACAGTATCTTGTATGCAAGTGTACAGTATCTTGTATGCCAGTTTACATGTAGTATCTGTATGCAAGTGTACAGTATCTTGTATGCCAGTGTACATGTAGTATCTTGTTTGCAAGTGCACAGTATCTTGTATGCCATTGTACATGTAGTATCTGTATGCCAGTGTACAGTATCTCGCCTGCCAGTTCCAAGTGGTATCTGGCAGAAGGTGATCGTGGGATGTCCAACATAAATCCTATAGCTAGATATTTGTCAACGCCATCTGCCCCTTTATAATCATCATTTTCACGTCCACTTTTGTCAACAAAATATTTGGACAACTAGGTCAATTATGTATTTTAGTGGCCGTAAAGAGACGACATTTGTTTTTCCACCCTTGATTTACAACGCCTTAATGTCAGAATAATGGTAAAATTCAGTTGGCCAGTTTTTCCACTGTGCGTGTAGGTGTGGTCACGACATTTTTTTTGGCAAGAAGCTGTACACTACAGGAGGGCTCCTCCAGTTTTTTTGACCGTATACGGCTAATAATGGCAGTCCAGATAAGGCAATAAATAGAAGTCGGTCACATGATCGTAGTTTCATTTTCTCTCTCTTGCCAAAATTAATTAAGACATAAAAAATGCCTTTATAATCTTTGCTTATGAGATCGCAATTTTGAATTGGAATGACGGACCGATTCCCGGAAGGCTGTAAGCGATTTAATGATCATAAATCGTGCCCTGCATTTATTAAAAGGCAACTTTTTTGGTGTTGTGAACAGCAGGTGCATCGTACTACTGCAACATGTTGCAAGATAATGCATGTTTTGCATCCAACGTACCAGGAATAAGAACATTGTCTGCACAACACCTCAAATGAGGCTTAATTCGATTTATTATTATGCATGTCAGAATCATGCTTTTCAGTGTCACTTGATTTCGGTAATTTGAAGGACGTTATAATTTGTGTTTTTTTATCACCTTGGCCTTAATCTAGACTTATAAATGTACAAATTCAGAACCTATTTGTCCGTTAACTGGCCAATTAAATTAAGCTTTATTATGACATTCATGCAGAAATATAACTTAATTTGGACGCGAACTTATATATTAGGACTTCTGGTTTATTGAACTAAAATTTGGTTTGAAATTGCTGTTAGTATTTTTTTCAAAACATGTCTCCAAAAGACTGCCAATTCTATGAAATAATGTACAATAATTTGTCCGAATTCTATTTAGTTTAACATAGCGTAGAATAGATGCACACCAAGTAGGTAAAATGCATGACCACGTCAATTTAATAGAGGATAAAAAGTAAAATTTTTGCTACTAGGAAAATAAAGGTGGCATTTTAATGAAGCGCCGTAACGATTGGGCCACTGAACACGTGATGTAAATGAAGCGCTGTTAGATTAGACTGATTATATTCAGCTTTTAAATTTCATTCACGCCAAAACCCAAAACCTCAAGCTTGAGGAATGTGATGTTTAATGCAATTTGTGCAATTGTATGAAAAATTCCAATTTAATACAGTTTTTTGTGATTGCTTGTTTATTTTGTTAAATACATGGAAACAGATGGAAATCGATAAATACATGGAAACCGAAATGTTTTTGAAAAGGATGCAGAATTTATAAGAATTTTTAGATTTTTTTAATCAATATATTCGCTCGAACTGTTATAGACTTTGCAATCTTCCTTTGCTTCCTGCATTATCGTGTTGACACATATATCCAGGTTCAATATTAAACTCCATACTCCAAACGACCTTTTTCTCAGAATTTCCCCTGTTGGTCCTGGCATGAAATACTGCATTTGCTAGCTACAATTCAATATTCCAATTTGCCTTTTTTAATATCAATTTTTGCGTTGAAAACGACTGCATGAAATATTCATGCGCATCCCTAGGGTGCAATTATTTATCTGGATGACACATCGGAGTGTTTTCACACATCAATTTTTCATTTTTATATTAACATGAATATATTTGTGAGCATGCATCGTGCACAAGAAAAAATCGCTAAAGCGTTCTCGATGATTAATTTATATATTTTACATGCATTGATTTTTGCAGTCAGCTATATATATGCCTGGATGAGGAAATTATTTGAAATCCATTTTATAAATATAACTTGCTTTTACAATGTTGAACTACATGTATTTTAGTAAAGCTCCGATGTGCGTCACTCACGTGTATACATATTTCAAATGTAAACAGTTAACGGGCTATTTTTTTTATTTAAGATGCATTTAAAATTTTCTCTTTTTTGAAATGCCACAAAAAGTACATTGTAGTTTATACACCTCGAAAGTATAGGCAGAGATTCACTCCAGAAAAAGCAGCGCCAGAAGTATAAAATGTTTTTTTTTTTTCAAATAATCATTTTATATAAATGCAATTCAGTTTAGGAATTTAAAGCAATTGATTTTTTAAAGCATTGCTTCCAATCCAATATTGCTGAAGCATTAAGTGCTCATTTTCATGTATACATGTACATACTGGAAATATTCATACTTTGAAATGTAGTGTTTTCAAGAAGTTTCTGTATAACAGGGTTCCTCATGTGGGAAATTTGATAGACCTGGAATAGTCTATGAAAATTAATTCATTTTGTTAAGTCAGGGTAATTAAACATAAATATAACATTTGGATTCGCAAAAGCAGTTATTACAGTAGAACCTGTCTAAAAACATCCCATGTAAAAGAATATCCTCTCTAAAAGCATACAAATGAACAAATGAACAAATGAACAAATAAGCTTATATATGTTATATACTGTACGTAATATGTAATTATCAAAATATAATGAATATACAACAGTAATTTAAAACATGAAACAGCATGTCACTGGCATGGAATGATGATTTCGCTAAAGTACAGAAGTTTTTAGTCTCAAATGTAATTTTGAAAGTGATATCCTGAAGAGCTAAATCTGATATTGCATTATTGAACTCTGAGGATTTGGGTTTCGCAATTTGTGCATTAATACGCTAGCTATAATGTTCGTCTTGGGTAAAGGTACTTCAAAATCTTGCTCGAAATTACTAGCCAAAGCGTTTTAATAAAGTTAGTTTAATTATAGTGCACATGTGCGTCAGAATCCCTAGTGAATGCAAGCCAATTTGCCAAAATTGCAAGTTTTTTTAAATAACGGTAAATACAACCTAAAAGCAATAAAAAGCCAATTATTTTTTTTTAGTTTTTTATAATTGGTTTTTAATGTCCTATTTTTGCGATGTTCCTTGCTAAAAAGTTGGAATGCAGCATTTGATCTTTAGTATCTTTAATTTATAATTTGTTACTGACCTGTGTTGAACGTTTATTGCTTTTTTCCCCCATCTATTTAGTTCTGGATTTTAGTTGTTTTCCAGTAGAAACTACATGTAAGTGTGAAAACATCAAAAAAGCAGGTCACATTTTCTATTCTGTTTTAGATTAAATAATAAGTGTTTAAAAAACTTCATTTTTCGTGTAAAGCTACTTATTTAAACATCGGCACTACAGAGCGCTCCGGAGCGAAACTATTTTACATTGATTACGCCAAAAGATGTAAATTTCGTCCCTTTATATAGCGCACTACCTGCAAGTAGCGATCCATCAGTCTGCACGGATCGATTTTATAGAACATACTCAACTTGACAGTTGAGTATGTTCTATATTGAGTATTTTAATAGCATTAGCCCTCTAAATAGCACAACTTTTAGTTTGGTACAATGGTTTGCGCTATTCATGGGTGTTGGTGTAATATATTTTTTACATTGCAAATCGCAATTTTGTGGTCGGAATAGTGTGGTCGGAATAGATGAAAATGTTCCATGAGACTGACTTGTACACAAAATTTCAGCTTTCTAGCACGTGTGAAAGTTGGTCAAAATGGACCTGAAAGAAGTTGAAACAAACATACACCAAGTCAAGCACTAATTCCTTGTATTACCGATGTGTGCATGTGCTCCAGGTGGATAAAACGTTTGACCACGCCACATTTAAATATGATAGAAAATAATTTTTGCAAAGCTAGGTGCATCTTGAATGGCAATTCAATGAAGCGCCGTTACGATATGACCACTGAACACGTGATGTACATGTAGATGAAGCGAAAGAGCCAATGAATGCAAGACTCCAGACTTGATATAAAAGGCGTGCTTGCATTGGTTTTTTTTTTATCGAATTTCACAAACTTCTTTCATTTCTTCTCAAATAGCCACCATTGTCTTGCCATATAATAGCCATGGAAAAGGATCATATATACAGGCCTTATATTGCCTGGAGATTTGAATTTTTTCGTTTTTTTTTTGCAAACTCAAGAGATGGAAATGTTGGCTCGGTTAATGATATGTTTAGAAAAGCATAGAGAGAATGTTTTCTATGTTAACTAAATAAAATCAAAAGCCCTCCATCCATGAATTTTTAGAGAAAATAAATATAAAAAAGCTTGATGCCGGTATGAGTTGAGAGAGAAAAGTAGTCTAGCAAATAGGACTTTTGCTAACAGAAATCTGAAAAAAATCGATAGCAAAGTTGGTTCAGTTTTGTCCTTGGTCCTGTTTAAAAAAGTCTGAAAAAATCGATTGGAATGTGTTCGAATTTACAATTGCGCACATCTACATATGGTCATGTTGACAGCATCGCTTTTGTTTATGCTTCTGCTTCAAGCACAATGTCGTGGCGGTTTTATTTTTGCCCTTAGTTTATACCCTATTTTGGCCCCCGAACACATTTTTTAAATTTAATATTTCGTAAACAGAAAAATCCATTTTGAGGTTGGAAAAAGGAAAACGTTCTGTATGCAATCGGGCCCTGTGCACTCAAGGATTGTTTAATGCATTTTCGTGGGCTAAAGTGTTCAAATAGCCCGAAACGCACGCGTTGTAATAAACACGGATAAGGAGAGGTGAATTCTTGCCAAGAGTGCTTCAAGTGCCATCTAAATAGCAAAATTAGGATGCGAGAAACTCCAGAGACTATCTCCAGAACAAGTAATGTAAATTTGGAAATGTTTGTCAAGTTGGAAACAAAGAAATGTTGGGCCATGCTATGGTGGATGATGCATGTCTGTCCACTCTTGTATCCAGAAGGGTGTGGGCAGCTCCATGAGAAATGTGCATGGCATGTGACATGGCATGACGTCACACGACCCTACAAGACCAAGATGGTCATGAAACTCTCATCCTTTAGTGCAATTAGTGGTGACATTGGTGACAACTCCAGTCAACATGACCTAAACATACATGTATGTTTAGGTCATGTTGGATTGAGAACAAGTAATGTGTTCCATTGTTTATCAGAATAATGTATAGTGTATAATGTGTATTTGTGATAACTTCATCAAACATAACCTGAACATGTATCCGTGCATGATTGGTGCAGATCCAGAGACATATCACACTAAATAAGTGTACCTATACTGGTGTAACTAGACCCTATAGATGTCACGAAACTTCCAACCACTATTGCTGACATACATATAGGTCCAACCACTATTGCTGGCATATGACAACTACATCAACCATAACCTAAGCATGTGCTATGCCTACAATTTTATTAATGGCATGCAACAACAAGACATTTTCTGTAGTTGGAAGAACAATTGAATAAGGACACGATTACCTTGGATTTTTGTGACAAACCCGTTAAGTGAAACTTGTGCTCAAAATTAAACATATCACTGGAGCTTTAAAGCATTTCATCTGAAAACAAACTCGTAAAACTCATGTCCTTATAGTTTTATCTCTTAGCACATTGTTTGATACATGTGCAAAATGACACACTGGCCCCTTTCGAAACAAAAGCACAACTATATCTCGTATTTATTTCCAGATGGAAGACATTTTAACAGAAGCACCAATGAGTTGTACAAACAGAAAATGTCAGTACATGTACTATAAAATAAACGACCGCGATCAATATAGCCCGGTAGGCCTGTATAAATAAAAAAAACCCGACGAAATCCAATAAATTGCTGTTGTAAATAATGGGGTTTGAACTTGTTTGTCTTTAACGTCACCAGTTAGTTTGTAGGAAAAATAAAAAATGAGGTTGGTGGCTAAATTTCTTCAACAATTTCTTTTTCATTTTTTCCAAGTCACAAAACCTGCTAAAGTAGCGAAAGGTCACCATACAGAGAATGACCATTAAATACAAAAAAAAGGTTTCAATTTTACCCTGTTTACTCATCACGAATCCATTTTCATTGTCCTGTTCATTACGTTTAATTCAGGTACTCAATTTTCTTTATTTTTATGTTAATTGTTCACACAGCTATAACTTGAAATTGTTCATCTGTTCTTATTTCCATGTTTGTTTCCAAATACTTCGAAAGCTCAATTTTATATTTTAATAGAAGTTCTTTGTACATTTTCGATGAAACTGGTGCAGTGTTAGGGTTAAAACAAGAAGCAAGATTACTCATATGTCGCTCCCCTTTAGGTAATTTCCCCTTCCAATTGTCTTGAAATTTTTGCTATTAATGCAGATTGAACATGGTCGCTTTATTAACATGCATTGTCAATTGAAATATTGCAAAAGACCCTGGTCACCATACTCAATAGACATATGGTCACAATACAGCGCATTTTTATAAAGGAAACCATGCATTAAAACCAATTTATGAAAAGTGGTCACTATACAGAGGTGATCACTTTTACAGGTTTAACTGCAGAACGGATTTTATTTGCATTTTGAAGGTTAGAGTGCAATTTAGTAGTCAGTTCCAAACACATTCCATTATGTATACAACTAAAATAAATCCAATAAAAGCATCAAGTTTAAAATCCTTATATGCCAGCTGTTTTCAGAAAAATGCCCTTGAACATCTAATAAAATTGGGTTTTTGCTATAGGAAGGCTATTCCATCATCCAATTCCTTGCAAAAAGAACCAATAATAACCCTAGTGAGAAATTTTATTGTATGAGATACCCCCACTGTTTATGAAGGTATGTAATATCTTGTTGAGTATAGTATAAGTGGGATCTCGTTTGGTCCCATTGCTTGTCTCATATGGTCTCATTAGCAGGTCTCAATAGTCTCATTTTGACTTGTTCTATTATCTAATACCGCTTTAGATTTTTCACCTGAGCTGGATCAGGGTGGTCCAACTTTTCAACATTCTTCCCATTTGCATTGCTTCAGACTTCAGTATAGTACCGAGCTTGAAGGACCCAATGCTCTTAACGACGGCGTAAGGGGTCAAAGGTCGCATTATCTCGTCTTCATTGCAAAGTTATCAGTCTGATATTGGTTTTGCACGCTACGTTGACCCAAAGCCATTTTTGAGTTCCACCATTAATGCCCCAATGAGCTTCTTGTGTACACTTCTTGGTCGCTCAAATCCTGCTGGAGGCCATGCAATTTTCCTGCAAATTTTCAAGATTTCTAATTACACTGAAGCACCCTTTGCTTTGTATCGAGCCGTTAGTTTTCTAAACGGCAGTCTTTAATTAACAGTCCATGCAAGGCGGATAATTATTTCAATTGTTAATTACGAACAATTGCTGTGCATTAGGGCGCTGTTTGGTTGTTGGGGATGGTGCTTTTCAAAACCCTTCGGCACCGAAAATGAATATTTCAAGAAGCGGTCTCTGGAGGGACTTGGCGAATGGAAAATTCAGCAGAAGAGGTTTTATCACCATCGTACAATCCCATAAATTTGATTGCAGCTTTCTGTATATGCATGTATCCATGCACATACAGGCATGCATAGCCATGCATGCAGAATTAAGCTTCAGAAGCACCAAATCCGGTAATGACGGGAAATGGCTGGTTAGAATCCCTTGCTTTTCGGTAATTCCTAAATATTAATTTTATCCAAATGAGTTGTAGTAAGTTTTGATTTCATTTTTGCCCCAGTGGCCCCTGCGCGCCCCATTAAAAGAGAAACATAAATTCGCTTTCAAAGTAATAAAAGTTAATACGGGTGGAAAATATTGGCGATGATAATGGCCATCAAAAAGCGAGATTATTATTGCGTTGCGGCGAAATGAGAATTGTAATCCTCGAATATTCTGCGTTTTTGGGATTAGGGCCTCTTGTATCTTAACGCCCCATTTGCAAACTGTAGCTTTTTCCAGCGTACCCAAAAAGTTATTGCGGGATTAAGAGGCGATCCAGGGCTCCTAATGAGACATGTTTTCATATATGTCTTCATATCTCTTGAAGAGATGCTTTTCAAGAAGTATCTTGTTCTCGTTGCTTTGAGCCTTATCACTTATTGCTCGTTTGCTTCGGGTGTTAAAAGGAATGAAATTATGCGATGTTTCGCGGAAATCCGAGCTTGATTATGAATGTTATGCTTGGTTGGGCAACCAGAGATAAGCCATCCAACGTCTCTTGGAGTTTGCAGAAAAGTACAACTGCATCTACATGTATGTCACATTTTGGGCAAGGGAGTGGCAGGGACAATAATATAGGTGATTTTTAATGGACATCAATTGACCTGGGTGGTAAGGAAACTGAAGATATCTTGTATGTTTTTTGCTGTTGAAGAGTGCAAGGTCTTTGAAAAAGCAATAGTGTGAAAGTCAGTGAAGTGTGATGGTGGAGTGGAAGTGCAGATTAGTGGTGCAGGGTAATTACTCTTTTCTTATTCTTGCTAAAATAGCACATCATTTGACCATGGATGATAAGGAAACTGAAGATATCTTGTATACTGTTTTTGCTGTTTGGACAATGACATATTCGTGTTGTAAAATGGTTACTGACAAGGTCTTTGAAAAAGCAATAGTGTGAATTCAGTGAAATATGATGATGAAGTGGAAATCTTGATTATAGTGGTGTAGGGTAATTACTCTTTTCTTATTCTTGCTAAGATAGCACTTATTATTGGAAGACACTTCTCAAAGCATTGCAGAAATGTGAAGTGTAGTGATGGAGTAGCAATGCAAATTTCACAAGCTAGAACCTGCCTAAAATAATCCTCTCTAAAATAATAAAATGTGTGGGGGAAGGGAGGGGGGATGTGCCAGGAGTATGATTTTAGGCAGGTTCTACTGTCATACATGTATATTGCAGGATCTCATGCTATTAAAGATAACACCTTATATTGGAGGATCTGTCTCAAAAGCATCATTTCAGTTCAGATGAGCACAGTGTCCAGTGAGTCAATGTTTCGGGGGTAAATGATTTAAAGAAAGGAATGATTGAGTTTTGTTGGATTTGTTATGGACAATATATTGCTTTGCCGTTCGTGGCTGATAAAAAGGAGATGGTCTTTGAAACAGCAACATTTCAGAAATATGAAGTGTGGTTGTGCAAATCAGTGCATGGTGCAGGATTTCATCCTCTTGCTAAAATAGCACATCCTATTGAAGAATCCGTTTTAAAATACAGAGATCAGTTGAGATGAGCAAAGATTAAGTGGGGAGGAATGCACTTAGCTAGTCATGTATGCCATTCATGTATACCATTCATGTTGCAAAGTGGTTGTTTTTGAAAACTACAGAAGTGTGGATTTGCGGCTTTTAAGTGTGAATGTGGAGTGTTAGCCCAGATTATCAGTGCAGGGTAATTACTTTTCTGATATTACTCTTGCTATAGATCCTCTATTTTTCCAGTAAAGCAAGTAATGACGTGCTTCAGAGGTAAAAGACTAAGGGTAAAAACAGACCCTAACACCTTATTCTCACCTACCTTGATTTAGCTCATCTAATGTGGATCAGGTCAAACTTTCGAGTGTTAATTCCC
>JAQGCC010005443.1:0-11523 GCA_034698905.1 Xestoiulus laeticollis
CGTGGTGTAGCGGTTATCACGTGTGCTTCACACGCACAAGGTCCCCAGTTCGATCCTGGGCGGGAACAGTTTTTTTTCCATAATTTCTTAAAGTAATCATTGCCTCGAAGAAAAATGTTATCTTTTTTGAAATGATATTTAAAGCAGGGGACATCGCCTCTCACAACCACAATTTGGCAAAGCACTCATGTCCCCTGATTTTTATCTCCTCGATCACCTGATCGAACCAAACCAATCAGGGGACTGGAGTGCATTGCCAATTTTGGTTGTGTAATGAGGTTGAAAATGTGGCCCCTGGCTTTATAACCAAACAGTGACTGATGATAAAAAGAGAGTGCAATTTTGCTTAAAATTGTATTTCACGCATTTTTGTTATCTTCATCAACCGTGTACTATTTAAAATTATTTAGTTTTCTCAAATACGTGTATGTGGAAAACTTATTTTGTTAACGCTTTTCAAAAGATCAGTAATTTAAACAAAAGTTGTTTCCGCCAGGTATCGAACCTGGGACCTTCCGCGTGTTAGGCGGATGTGATAACCACTACACCACGGAAACACATTGGCATGCTGAATGTTCCCAAGCGTCACTAGATTGTCAATTATTATATAGATTGTATTAGTATTGTCAATTATAATTATTAGGAAAATTGATTCAATTTATAGAATGATCCTGGTTCGATCATTTATATGTATCGTTTTAACAAAAACAATATTAATTAAGTCTGCAAAGACCACAAAACACCTGTTGGGGGAAACCACACTTTAAGTTGTCTGTGATTAACCATAAATGCCAAAGAGACAAACGGGCACTGCATGCATTCAAAACAGCATGTTTTGCCTTTTAAATAGATAAAATATGTTTTTTTTTTTTTGCTTCACTGTTTTGTCTAATTTACGAGAAATGCAATGAAGTACAAACATGTATATGAACCATATTTTATAAAGAAAAAATATTTTGGAAGGACTTTGGAAAGATATATACAACATCGTTTCCGTGGTGTAGCGGTTATCACGTGTGCTTCACACGCACAAGGTCCCCAGTTCGATCCTGGGTGGGAACATTGTTTTTAACTTAGTAATTTAAAAATTTTTAAATAAATTTCGTCAGCTGCTTTTTAATAAATAAAAACAATTATAGAAAAAAACTTGTACCAATTTTTTTTTTCAATTTTCAAGCTATCCGAAAGTGGTATTTCCTTGATTTAGTAATAAATGAATTAATTATGGCTAAATAACATTGTGACCAATGAAGCATGTTTTCGTATAAAAATCTGATATATCCTCGATAGTATAGTGGTGAGTATCCTCGCCTGTCACGCGAGAGACCGGGGTTCGATTCCCCGTCGGGGAGATGTTTTTTAACAACTTTTTTTTTTCTGCAAATGTAGCAAAATTGTAATTAGTGTCACCGCATCTCAGAATCAAGATTCTAATCATCCTTTTTTCCTGTAAATAAATTCATGTTTACAGAAATGTGTTCGGAAGTCTATATGTGCTTTAAAATTCAATTTACATTTTAAAAAAGCTACAGGGAATCAAACGCGGTTTCTAGCGTGACAAACTAAACACTCCCAACATGCGACAGAAAGGCCAAATTCATTACTTAACAACAAATTAAATGCCGATAAAACTAATTCCCATCACTGCTCCGAAAAAAGAACGTTTATAAACACAACTGAAACGAAGATTGTAAAATATGCCTTTGAATGTGCATCTGGGTTAACAGCCAAAGTTTACAAACTTAAATAGCCCCTGCAAAAGTACAATTTTGGAGAAAGTGCTCGTAATGGCCTCATTATTTTTGCAACAAAAACGGAACAAGTTATCTTTACAACTTTGCCTGACAACATTTCACGAAATCACGAATTGTACGCAGCTAGTTAGTTGGTTTTACCTTGAAGCAAAATCTCGAAAAAAAAATGGTTTGAGAATACATGTATTACCATGCAAAACAAGGTGTCCGAAAATGAAAACATACATAAAATTGAAGAAAGGGATGCTGGAAAAAATTCAAGAATATTCGCAATATGATTGCATGTTTTACCTAGGTTATAGTACATAAGATTTCATGGGCCTAAAAATTATAACTTTTTCTAGATGACTGGTCACCCTATCTAGAAGCCATTAGCCAGTGTGACAGTGTTATCACTAGACATTTTCTGATCAGCACAAATGGTGCAATTTTCATTATTTTGGAAAACGAAATATGATTTCAGATCTCAAAACACAGAATTGTCTATAGCACGATACACCTGAAAAAAAAAGTCAACCAGGAAGCGTAACGGAAAAAAACAAAATATAATGTCCCCAAACACGAGTGAAAAACGGTAAAATGCGTTCGTAAATGCCCCCCCTCGAAGCTTATTTACTTTACTGCGTATTTACGAGTGCCAACGTTAGATAAACGGTAATAACTTCCAATTTCGGCGGTCTTTGCCTAACATTGGGGTAAAATGCTGAATTTTTTTTACTGCATCGTCATATCTTCCACATATACGCATCGATAATGGACCATTGTACACGAGTGTTTCACTTTGGCTCCTTTTTTTTAAGTCAGTGCAGAAAATTGGTTTTCTTTTTACCGAAAAGAACGAACAGAGATGAACTTTTGATTTTTTAAAAAAAGGGGAAGGAAGACTACCTTATCAGCTCAGAATTTGACAAAAGGAGATACGAAATAAGGGGGGGGGAAATGTCTCCTTCAGAGATACTTAAGCGAAATCATATAAATATCCCGTTGAGATACCGTCAACATTGTCTTTTTTAAGCCTCTTCACGCCGTGGTCAAAGCTGACTTTTTGGCACGTCAGGGCAACCAATTGTTTGGAAAAACATCAACCTAACTTTAATAGACAATAAAACAGCAGACGAAACGAAAATACAAGGCGGACGCATTTTTTTCCAATCCTCATTCATGGGCACCCCTGTATATGGTTCGTGGACATCCCAAAGTTGGGCATTTTGTAATCGTGCCAACTTTTCACATCGTGTGTATATATAATCGAGCTAATTAGTTTTACAAAAGTTTCGAATTACCTCGATTTAAAAAAAGTTTAATGTCAAGGCATGCAAAGACTAAATGTCAATCCATATCTCAAATATTGGACAATTATCCTTAAGATCAGAACAAGCTCATCCTGAATTGTTTGGTTTATTCAACATGCAGAATGG
Source organism: Xestoiulus laeticollis (assembly GCA_034698905.1). Lineage (NCBI taxonomy): Eukaryota > Metazoa > Arthropoda > Diplopoda > Julida > Julidae > Xestoiulus > Xestoiulus laeticollis. The sequence continues at coordinate 3,173 of JAQGCC010005443.1, forward strand.
TACTAATGCAAATGCTCGTCCACTCAACAGAAAAGCTGTTTTGCAATCTTTGATGAATTAGACACAGGACAACCCTTATGAATCTCCAATATATAGGTTTTTACTGAAGCATAAGTATATGACACCATTAACCTATAGTGAAAAATCTCAAGCGACCTTGTATAGAATAAGATTATTGAACATGCCAACGAGACTGATGAGACAAGCAATGGGGCCCCAATATCAAAGGGATTTTATTCTACAGTATGTAGAGTGGAAGCCACTCTCAATTATGAGAAGATTTCTAATTTCCAATTACGATATCAAGGGAATGTCCCATAATCTCACAAGCAAAGGAAAGATATATTTCAGTAAAGATTGGAGCAGCAAGTCAAAAGTATAGGTATTTTTAATGAAAAGACGATTGGGTGAAATGTAGGAAACAACCAGAATCGTACATTTTTTTTAAAAAAAACTGGGCAGAAGTCCAAAAAAACGACGTCCAAATTTGATCTAATCATCTGGCGAATTTCATTTAAAAAGTTTGAAACGCTGTCTGGTTATCCAAGTTAATCACTCGTATAGCGTTCTGGTATAGACAAGGCTGGGGTAGTGAAGACTTAGAAGCCTCATATTTTCCAAAAGCACGGACGTTTTTATAACCACTTTGACGCCCAAGATATGGAGGTTGGAGTGCGATATCACGGAGACGATTTGGGTTTTATGTATTTTGCTGGTCACTCTCTGGACCCACAATGATACAGAGTGACTATCGCGATCAAGGTCAACGCGGAGGGGTCCAGATATAAACGAGATCGTTAATTCGGCAAAAATGGTCAATTTTGTGCTGAAACATGTGGCATCTACGATATCCACTCTGTGCGATGGACGAATAACCCATAACGAATGCTTTATACTGTTTTTCAAGAACCCTCTTTGGGATCGCCCCCTGCAGTCGCTTCCTGCAACCCCAAGTTTTCCCAGAACTTGCCAGGATTATATGTGACTCACTTCCTAACATAGAGGAAGGGTGATGGGGTGATCAACTGTCATCATTGTGATATTTATCTTCCATCTGCAGTTAACGTTTCAATGTCTGAACCCTATTTATTGTTTACGTATTAAGAATATTTTATGAAAATATGAAGTTTCCAAGAACATGGTATGAAAACTAAATGGAAGCATTCCCCTATATGCAGGCAAACACTAATAGCACTTCAGTGATGCTAGATTGCCTCATTTCAGGGTCAGATGACATTCCTGATAAAAATCTGATTGAGTACGATAACACGCGTTTTGTTAGTTCAGTAACAGTTAAAACTACGAAAGAAATCACATTTTCAACTTCCCTGTCTTTTCTATCTTTAATCGTAATTTTTCCTGAAATTCCTGAAGACTTAAAATTCCAAATATTTTCAAAATCCCTAACAAGATCTTGTTTTGTTGTTCACCGTAGTTATTTTACAACGTAATTTACAATGTTTTACAAATTATTCTAGACTAGCATAGAAATTAAATTGTCAACTTCCTGACTTTTCCACTTATAACGTTTTTAAAATATTTTTTCCCCTGGCTATCCTGAAGACTTAAAATTTAGAAGTTTGACAATATGCCTAACAACATCTTGTCTCGTTGTTCAAATAAGTTATTTTGGAATGTAATTTACAATGTTCCACAAATGACCACCATGACGTCATCTTCATATATCACACTACCATTATAAAGTTTTTTCACCAAATCATATAAAAATGAAAACACATAATTAATTGAAACAAGATTTTAAAATACTAAATATGAGAAAACAATTGAAATATTTGTGTTACATTTTTCTGATCTTTACAAAATAAATCCCCATTTCTTGACAATTTCATGTTCTCCAGGTCTGTGGGAACGCTGAATTGTGCATTATCTTTTTACGAAATCTCTACGGATAAAATGAAGTTTCCTATCAAGCTTTCAGCAGATTTTGAAAAAAAAAGAGGCAGTGCATGTACTAATGTCAAGATTGAAGCCATACCGTTATACAATGAAGCAATCATTTAGTTCCCCAAATAAACCAGGTGGCGCTGATCGTCGTGCTGAACTGATACTGACAACAAGCATTAAGCATCAATTTGTCAAAATTGGATATAGCACAAATACCCACTCGAATTATTACCAGAAATTGTAGCAACTTCTTCGGCAATACGAAATTTCTTCCTTACTTTTGCCACTATCATTACGTATGGGCCACCGATGAAGTGTGAATTATTTGAAAATATCGTGGGCGCTTGCAAAAGTAATTCGTAAATATGGGACTATTTGAAATTTGCCAGTTCATGGCACACTAGAAAAAAAGCGCAACTCTTCAGAGTAGCTTTTTTTTTCTTCTGTGGGTTTGATAGTACATATAAAAATAACTTCTATATGTGCAGCCTTCAATCTCACTTTCTCACTTTCACTGTCTCCAATGACAGTACGGTGTTTAACTCTCTTCAGTGTTCTTGCTTCAATGATCACTCTCACTTTTGATATAGATATATATTGCGATCGTTTTGCTCTTATATACTTCCTCCAAAGTCCTTCTTACGACTCTTTTTTTAACTTTTTTTATATTTCTTCTAAATTTTGACACACGATATGAGGGTGCCGAGTCTCAATACGCAAAAAAACCTCACATGTTGGGCACTCCAGACTTCCATCAAATGTGCTGAAAATAAAACAGTTACCAATGCTTGAAAAAAGCATTCCACGTTAGCATACATTTTTTCAATAATGTGCCTACTAATGTTGAATTGAGATTGAAACTTTATATTGAACTTTATATTCAACTTTTTTGGAAGAAATGTTACATTTTTATTAACATTTAAATCATTAAATATGCGCTGTTGGTTTCAATTGTAAACAAATACAGTATAGCTAGGGCACATGGTGGTTTATTACATTTTATGGCACCAATTTGATAAGGGCCATATTAATATGTCACAAATCATCATTATTTATCAATAAGACGATTCCTATAATTACTATGGAAAAATAAAACCGTTGCTAAGAAAACGTCACTAAACAAATATTAAACATCAAATATTTCACCGTTTTCCAACATGATAGAAGCTAGCCTGAAGTTCTAGAAGTGCCCAAGTTTGGAAGTTAAGAATCGGGAGAAAGAAGATCGGATTGTGCAAGTTGCAATGGCCAATTTTCTTACGAAGTCAGGTGTAACAAGCCATCATTTGATGCCCATTTCCAGCACCAAACCTACGCCTCTATACTTTTTGAGACCATTTATTTTTCTTTCGCTTAATGGCTGATAATGTTAAAGAAAATAGGATCCATAAGCAGATAGATAAAAACAACGATGAGAAAAAAATAAATCTTGAATCAGAAAGCCATGGCTGTAACCCACACCGAGATTACTGCATTCGTTCACTTTGGATTTTCAAGCTGAAATTGAAGCTAAGCTTTCTTTGATATTTAAGTCCAATTCTTGTTACCTAACCCCCGATTCAGCCTTTAGCGTGTAATTTCATATTCCTACAAGTCCATAAAACTGATATTTTTTAAAGCCATAAAGGGCGGATAACGGGGGCAGGGGAAAGAAGGTGGAGAAATAGGTAATAACAGAGGATACAGGAAAAAAAAGGATGTTAAGATATGAAACAAAAGAATTTTCAGTTTTCAATGAAGCGATGACGTTTTACAAAATAGCTGCTTCGTCATATGCATGAATGTAATGTACATTCTTTTCATATTACAAACTTATAAACTTGTATTTACGCAAGTACAAATGTTGTTTTCAAATATCTTGTAAATCTAAAAGTACATTTAATTAAGAATACCTGTTCCTGCTTTCCTGGAACTATAGTGAAAAATATAATTGCATTAACCTAATTGCTGAGATCAAAGAACACCATATTTAAAAATTATAAATCTTGTTGAATTATTTGAATGATATCTCATAATATACATCAAATCTTACGGGTTAATTAAGAGACTCAAGCCACAGAGTCCCAATTAAAGAATAGAATCCCATTGTTTGCCTCACCAATCTCATTAGCATGTTTTGTAATCTCATTATCTTAGTATTAATTAAGGGACTCAAGCCACAGAGTCCCATAGAATAGAATCCATTGCTTGTCTCACTATTCTCATTAGCATGTTCTGTAATCTCATTATCTTAGTATTAATTAAGGACTCAAGCCACTGAGTCCCATAGAATAGAATCCCATTAGCATGTTCTGTAATCTCATTATTCTCATAATTGAGATTTGCAATCCTAAATATTATTTTATACATTGTAACAGCTTTATTTTGAGAAATAGTTCAAAAGCTACAGTTCTTTTTCAAAATATTTATTTGAATATTTGAACAAATAATATACATACATTACATGTATTTGTAACATCCCTAACATTCCAATATTGCATAGTAGAATGATTTCCCTCATCGCACATAAGAACACTGCATATAGTGTTTCTAGTATTAATTTTTTGTCGTTTTATATATTTTTACTTTATTTACTTATATTTTTGCAAAATGGAAAATTTGAAAATAGCATACATGTACATGTATATCTCCGATGACTAAATTAATTTTCATGTCCACAATTTAGCTAGCACGTTTCCCTGAAGCATAATAATCCTAGAAGAGCCGAGTCTTTATGGATCTCGAGCGTTTCATATCCAATGGATTTCAGAGTCATCCAATTGACATCAATTACTTTTCTTGTATAATGCAACGTGGTTGCTTCAGGAAATTGCATGTTCCCATTCGATCTAATAAGTATATATAATCCCATCGGAGGAGCCGCTTTAGACGCTATAACTCACAAGCCAACAAAAACACGTAGACTCGAGTGTTGGGTAAAGGAGGAAATAAAAAAATGACCAAAAACAATGACTCTTCCCGAGTGAGACCACCGTTTTACTTCGATGACCACAAGTCATAATGACTGCCATTGACCAACCATGCAGTTCACCTTGCATCTCTTGCCAATAATATCAAGCTAAAAACCATGTACAATAACTCCAAACAGCATTTCATAACAATATACAATGGATTAAATTAAAGCAAAATAACGTCATTTAACATGCGGGTTAACAAAACATACCAATCTCTATAATGTATATTCGCTATGTATTTCCTCATGACTACACATTGTATTTCTCACAACTGAAGCCCAGTAATTAAATTAAAAATTAGTTTTGAAAATAAAAAAATCTGCAATGCGCCTAGTCAACTCAAATAATAGGAAAGGCCAATTAGTACTTTAAAAAGTAATCACGATGCTAATAAAAAAAAGATAAACGTTAAAGACAGGCTTTGAAAAGGGCCTCGAATAATCTTCTGCCTCGATTGAGAAAAAAGCGCATATCAAATGAGACCCAGTTGTAAATTGCCTTAAAGAAACGTTTGATTAATGAGGGATTCACGTGAAGTATGCTAACACATGTTCGTCTGAAAAGGGGGCAAGTGCAAATTAGATGCAAAACATACAGAATGTCATTTGATACAACGGGCCTTATATGCTGAGACACTAAACAGCAAATAATCAATGCTGTGATGCAGGATTGAAGGACTCGACACTGTGAAACATTTATTGTGAAACGTTTAGGGCTTAATTTGGTCATTAGAAAGATTAGGCAGCGTGTCGTACAACACTGTCTTGTATCGTACTGCGCATGCACAGTACGAAATTAACGTAATCCCGCGCGTAATCAAAACGACTCGCCTAACGTTTGCAGACAATTCCACCAAAAAATGACTATATTTAAGACGTGTCTACTACACGACACGCCATTTTGAATTTTAGTTTGAACGCCGTTTACAAATGTGCCCGAATGGTGGCGCTAAGCATAAGGCGCTTTTGCCGAAAGTGTTTACAATCTTCTACTGTAAAACGTTGGCTTTAAACGATTAAATATTTTGAAATCGATCAATTTGAACCATGCGTCGTCATCTTTTACAAAATGTACGTGTATGAGCCATATTTATAGTTTGGTACCATTTAGTTTACCCCAGTCAGTGCATGAGCTGTTTTAGAAATTCAAGTATATACACTGTAGCAGGTGTGCCTTTTCGCGGCTACATATGCGTCAATAAGCAGACTGGGACCAATTCGAAGAAATCTATAAACACTGCCCTTAGTGTGATTGATATGTTGTGGAATAAAAATACAGAACGGCCTATGAAAAATGATGAAGTACCTCCTGCAGAAGCCAAAGTTAAAAATGGATATACCATCAACTTTCTTGACAAGACTTGTACAGCTTTTGGACGATGACATATTTATTAAGAAGTCTTTGCTTTCTGTTTGGCAAACTTTCATATTTTTGGGGGCGCAAAGAGGGAAACTTTCACCGGTATAGGATTATTAGATGAAAAAAATATGCCACGTGTTTCACGCACCCATGGCAAAAAAAGGGTCCAAGAATAAACAACAACAAAAACAACGAGACAACACACAAAACCTAAAACCTCCGTGAGCTAAATAAAGGTTTTCCTCAGACCAGGGCTTAAGTCTATGCAAACATCATGGTGGGTTTTTATGTGTTGTTTTTGTGATCGTCCTACAGTTAAGTGATTCTGTGGAAATTTAACGACGGTGATGATAACGGTACAAGCATCTGTTGTGGCCTCCAAAAGTCTATGGTACTGCAGTTGCTTTCTAGATGCTTATCTTTGGATGCACCATCTCTCCAGATACATCATAACCAAGGGCTATAAAGTCACTTGTGCCAAACAGGAGTTGTAGTTGAGACGAGGACAATTACACGCGTGCCTGCGCCATCTGTTGATAAATGTGTCGTCAACGGGGAAGGCATGCTAGTCATTCATATCAATGAAGTGTTCATGCTCTGCTACATTATGTCGTCAATGTGGAAAGACGTGTTAACCATTATTGTAAAATCTCTATTACAAGGGTGTTCAACCCGTGGCACGCGTGCCATTTTCGGACCACGTAGCCAAGCATTATTTTAATTATATTTACATGTATTTTTATAAAGAACGTATTACACATGGAATAATTTTTTAGAAGACATATGTTAGTCATTCGTGTCCATGAAGTATTTATATCTTATAACAGGAGTGCTTAACCCATGTGGCCCGCGTGCCATCGTTTGCTCATTGAGCATTTTCCGATGGCCATTTCAAATTTTAATTGTTAATACAGAGCTTATAATGTTGAATAACTTTTAAATTAAGAACGGTTTTTTTATTGTTTTGGGTGGGCTTGTTGGCCCATTTTTCAATGTTTTGAAATGGCTGGTGGCCCACAACTAAAAAAAGGTAGAACGCCACGGTTCTGCTTAATAAGAAAACCTATTGCTATTTACTTTCATCGATTCACCATCAATACTAAAGCAAACTAAGAAACTTTTAAAAAAAATCTGTAGGTAACATATTTGATTTACTCGTGAGGCTCGAGTAGGAATCATCTGTCGCCACATGCATTATCGACTATTTTTTATTTACTGTTATGCACTGCATATTTTTTTTTTTTTGCAGGAAAAGGCAATGACCAGACTACAAAATGGAGCTCACACAGAGATTTCATAGAATAGCATTCTCGCAACAATTCTCCAAAAAACGTACCATAAATTTGGAGGGAAAAAAAAACAACAAGAGATTTCCCTTCCACACGTAATTCCATGGCAGACGACTGGCTGTTGGAAAAGTTTTCTAATAAGGCATGTATGACCTAGCTCAGCCGTTCCAAGGTTGTACATGCATTCATGAAAATGTATTTTTTGGTGCGGAAAATCTGCAGCCTAAAAATCATGGCAATGATAGCATTGCCATTTGTGGTCTACTTAATAAACAATAAACTTCATCCACGTAATAAAGTGCAATTCAGAAAACTCAACAATGACTATTATTATATTCCCCTTAATGCCTCTCTTATAAAATCTCTTTGTTCCTATAGCGCAACATAAGGGATTTAAAGTACTGCATGTGACCTAGATGGCCGCAATTAAATGGATAAAAATAAACAAAAGAGCGAGGATGCAAACAGGCGAGCATAAAATTAGTCGTTTCTTGGACCAAATGATGTTTGATAAGCCAACTGACGCCTAAATTCAATAATAAAACCCATAGTTAAATTAGACGAACAATAGTGAGAGTGATATGCAATTTTAAACATTAGATCAGCGGTCTTCAAACGTATACAACCACGGCGAATTACCCTTTGCTTTACATTTAATAAAATGGAAATTCAAATATTTTCGATTGAATTGCATTTTGATCAAAATTAATATGTGGGTCTGTCCATGTTACCACTTGTGACCATTTGCAAGAATTTTTAAACTCCATTGCTCTCAACTTGTTAACTAATTGATATACAAACTTAATTTTTTTATAGGATAGAGATATTGGTCCTGAGTTAATAA
>JAQGCC010005444.1:0-11522 GCA_034698905.1 Xestoiulus laeticollis
CGTTTTGTAAGCCATCTGGAATCAGGTATGCGAACCAACCAAGTTATAAACGTATGCGTTTTAATATAATAAGATAATAAATTAAAAACGCATATATAGGCTTATTAGACCCACTCGCGCCTAATGGAGGGTTAAGGTATGCTAAGATATGCTACATGTACACCATGCTATTTTTTCGGACATACTGTACATAAGAAATTCCACGAGCGGCTACAAGTGGAGCCACCATCGAATGAGAAACCTCAACTTTATATACTATTCAGAACATTTCGAATGTGTAGATGGCGCCACGTGCGAGTGGCCTCCGCGCATGGCCTCTGGTGGCGCACCAGATAACAATCTGTTAGGGCAATATTTATGTAAGATTTTGACAGGACAACGGCAATAACCATACGTAACATCGTAGCTCTTATCTTGAACGACCTAAATTCTCATGGACACGTTGCGTTCTTCCAGATATTATCCTGTTTGTTGTAATTAATATGTTACATATTTTACCGTATATAAATCCACTTTTTTGGGCTTGCCAAACCTCATATAAATTTTGTAAGACTAAAAGAAAACCGAAAGTCAAAGTGAGAAGGCGTCATCTGTCTCAAAAAATACTCCAAAATTCACCTATTTCCAGTTTACAGAATAAGTAAAAAATAATATACATGAACATGTATATATATTTTTGGGGAATAATTACACATATACATTTATTCTTAAAAGTGGCGCTACATCAATTACACGATATTCCTGTAACTTACATTATGCATGTAGGCCTTACAGTGCAGTCTCGGTAATCCGACCATGCGATAATTCGACACACCTAGTAATCCGACACTTGCATGAATGAGTTATGCATGGTGAGATTTTTTCTCTCTCGCTCTATAAATAATACCGCTGCTTCAATATCTGGCATGCAATTGAGATATATTAATCATATTTTTAAACCTAAACTATATATATGCAATATACACTGTGGGATCTTTTTCAACTGTATGCTGAATTCCGTGACCACTTTATAAGCTTATAATACCGCATGGATGGAAAACGAAACGAAACAGCTTTAGATTTTAAACGCATTATTTCAAGTAAGTTTAATATTCATTATTATCATAATTATTTATAAAAAAGAGATAAAAATGGAAATGAACAAGAAAGAAATGCGGAAAACAATTATGTGAAAGTATAAAGGGGAAAAAACTGTTTACAGTTTTAACATGACTCAACTGAAGGATGCACAGCAGACTCGATTTACATGTCTACCTCAGTGGCAACTACTGTATAAGAAAAAGAAGATAAAAAAAATACAGACTTGTAAATTGGGATTGGTTATAAACTTGCATGCATGCAAACATTTCGTCAGTAATTAATTTATAACTTTTGAGTGATTTCTTAAAAAAAACAATATACATGTTCATATATACATACATACATTCTTGAATGTTTTAGATGTAATACAGGACATACTTGTCATGTATTGGCATTGCAAATATACAAGTCTGGTCTTACATGTATATTACCATCTCAGTTGACGTCAACAAGAAATTGGATTTTTACAGATGCTCTAGCTAAAACTTGCTCTCTTCAATAGAATAAAATAAATATAGTTATTAAAACAAGCTATATACTGTAAAGCATAATTTATGTAGTCAGTCAATATATTTCCTCAAAAATTTCGACTTTGATGGGATTGGCCAAACAATCAGAATTCGAATTATGCTTGATTGGAATTAATGCCAATATCCCGCGTATAATTAGATGTGCGCATGCACTGTTCATGCGCGCATTATCGGCTTGTGCTTATCAGCGCTCACGTGAAGGAGGCTATATACAAGCAATTGCAAAACCAAATTTGTTTTAAAAAAAATGGTGTGCATTCGTATACATGTATATATTTTTAAACGAGCATGCATTCTATATACATTGCCAGCTTAATCCCATCGTAACATTCACATGTACAATAGCTTAATCCCATGGGGTCGACGAGCCACATAAAATGGCAAAGTGAGCCAAATTTGGCCCGCGGGCCATATTTTGTCCACCGCTGCATTCTCTGTAGCATTTCGTTACATTTCAGGAAACCAAACTCTGGAATCTGTACATTTTTTGTCACAATATATACTAGAAACCTATAGAAGGATTTTTTTCAATGCTAACCTCCTGACACTTTCCCCACGTGTTAATGACGCCGAATGTCAAAGCAGGCCGAAAGACGACTCCGCTTAATTGTCCTTACCCATAGAGTGGAAAAAGGTTTTCTCTCCAGGTTATATAGGTGTTTTGGGCGATCATTAGCGTTTCTTGCTCACTTTACAAATTACCCCTTGCTTCTCAGCAGGGCAGAAATGGCGGCCGGTCATTGCGTCTCTTTGAGAAGGGGGCTATTCAACAGGGTATATGGCCGGCCTAGGGCCATGGGCTTGCTGTCAGAGGGAGAAATCCGAGGTATAAAACGGGGCGAGGCAAAGAGTCCACTGATGGACCGCTGATGCACCTTTCGGACGCAATTAATCGAGAGCTGATGACACTGTCCTTCGGGGGCCATGAACCCATCCCTGCTCCATATATCAATAGCATTCCACAAACTGCTTGGCTCAAAGTGGTTCGCTACAGGGCCACTCGTTCTATCCTCCATTCATTAAATTCCAACACGAAAACCTTGCGAATTTGCATTTTTCAGAAGGCACGATTGGCCCTGGGGGAACGAACCAAGCATTGCCTCCCAAAGTAACCTGACTCTATAGGGGGCAGCACCGCCTTACAAGGTTTGGCACTATAGTGAAACCTGTGAATAGTGCACCCCCTTGGGACCATACCGTGGGGTGTGCTATATGCTAATGCTAAATACTATATGAAGGTTCAGCTAAAGTTATGGCGACACATCCACGGGTATGTACATGTACAACTGTACACACAAACGTTTACACCGTGCATAATAGTACACCAGTACAAATGTTTACAACTGTACACATATCATTTACGTGAAAATGCTGTAAAAAATAGCTTTGGCGTACGCTCTTCACAGGTAAAATCGCATGATTCTGTCCCAAAAATCGAATGCGCAAGTCGCGTTTCGCAGTTTATACACTATATAAAAGTAATTAAGTTTGTTCTATAAAATCGATCCTTGCCGACTGTTAGGACTGTTGACCGATACAACACCATGTCTGCATACCCATCATATTACATGTGAAATTAGCTAATAGATGAAGCGCCACTATACAACATATACTATATAATCATTGGCACCCGCTGTATTCATTGGCGGCGTTTCAATAAAAAAAATTTCCATAAAAAAAAATCAATAAAAAAAATTAAAAAAATCATTGGCATCAAAATCCAGAATATCACAAACTCGGCCAACCCACTCAAGCCTCTGTCAACTAAGAAAAAACTTATCGTATACGGTGGCTATAGTTTACCCACCTTGAGAGTACCTACAGTATAATATTCAGCATTCAATTAACGTTAAATCAATGTCTTATAAAAACATATAAAGTACATGTACATCGCTTTTGTATGACGTCAGATTTCGGTGCACATTATACATGTACAGTATAGCATATACTTATTCTTCAATATATACATGTACATATGATTTTGGACCTGCGTGCACCTTGTCATGCATCATGATGCAGGCAGGGTGACATGTAAGTTTATAACATTGTATAATTACACAAACTTTGACTTAATATGTCAAAGTTTGTTGCTTCAAAAAATCCTATAGAATTTTGGAATAACGTTAAACTATAATTTACAACATACATTATATCAAGTTTGTATATAGTTAATGTGTTTGAAAGTTATTTGGAAAAAAATAACAAAAATTATTTAAAATGTTATGCTGTCAATTATTGTCAATAGACAAGGTCCACGCTTCATTACTGCGGTAGTGTAGCACACTAGCGCCACCTGTGAGTTCCCTCTCTTACCGTTTCAACTAACTGGCACAGATGGCGCTGCGCTAGCACGGACCTTGTCTATTTCAACCATCCTCAATTAAAGTTCAGTTCTATTCCGTTATGTGGCAGCACCGCTCGCCACCAATTTTTGGACAAAAATGTCACTTATAATTTCTTTGTAATTGAAATGAACTGCACCCTCACCACAACAGTGGGTCCGACATAGTGATGCGGCATTAAAGCATCATTTGCTGGGGCCGTAAAAAAGGTTGTAATCCCATACCGAGCAAGGTCGTGACCCCGTGGGCATGTCTTATGCAGATCGGAGCAAACTAATTTCGTCCATATACCCAATTAAGTCATCTACAGACCTAAAAATATACGTGATATGGCTGGTGTATCATCTTAAATGAACATGTCCTAAGCTGACAGACTAATGCGACCCTGAAAAGGGTCATTATCGAAATCCGTGGGGCCTGGCATTATGAAAGGGTATAGGGAAAGCTAGCGACGAGGCGACTCCATATAGGAGAAAATACCGAAAATTAGGACGACAAAGGTCGGAATTACCTGTTGCCAAAGGAAGGCCCCCCATAAAGGGCCGATGGGCACCAAAGGAGTGGATTTTATTGCATACTGCCAGCCTAAATATACTCTGCACGCACTCCATGCTGCAGCCTATTCGAAAATCTTTATGAGGGATCAATGGAAGAATAGCCGCCATAAAAGAGCAAATTATTAGAAAAGAGTGATACCTATACGCGCGAAGGACTTTTTTGGGATTTTATTAATCCCACCGTTTGGCTCCTCTTTCGAGTAAATTAGGGAAAATAAGCGCCGATTGTCCTCCATATAAGGATTAAGTGGTCTACACATGTCGCCCTGGCAATCCGCTGCAAACGAAGATGGCATAATTAGAAGGGAGAAAGTTTTCTAATTAACTAAGCAGTTAACTTTAATAGAGTGCTTAATTTGGACATTGCCAGGGAATTGCTGTCTTCATTTAGCATTATAGTTTGGTAGCAAAACACTTTCTTGTGATGGAAATGGCAGTAACAAAATAATAAAATTCAATAGGGGTTATTTTTAAAATGGGACAACTTGTCCCTGACATATTTCAAACATTCTTACTTTTCATGAACGAAAACAACATGTTTCAAAGTCACATAAAAATAAACCATTTCTCAAAGTTTTGTGATTATACATGTACTAGTATAGTATATATTGAAGGATGTTTTTCAAAAATCTCAAATGGCTTCCAAAATGGCTATATAGAAGCTTTCAAAATTAATGAACGTTTTTAGATTGATTTCGAGCGTATATTTATGCATATATTATCTTTTATATTGATACATACATGTATACTAGTACATGTATTATACAAAATATCACCAACAAAAAATTCAACTTATTTTAACGAATTTTCAACATTGTCGCAAACACATTTTCTAAATTTATTCCAAATAACATGATATAATGAACATGCACATGTTGTACATGTAACCATAATTTTGAAAGATTTTCGACAAACTTGACCGACAAATGCAATTCACAATTGGCTATTTATTGCAAAATTATGAACTTTTTTTAGCTTAATTTCAGGCATTTACACTGCATTGTCCAGTGCAATATTCTCAGAGCACATCTTCTAAATTTCCCCTGAATAACAAGAAATGCCTAAATTTTACAATTTCGAGAAACCTGATGAAAACATTTTGGCATTATGCTACCATCACGTCCCATAGTATTTTGGCACATGCCATAAACTTTATTGAAATTCTGGAATTTTTAGTAATTTACCAGTACCATTTGATCAAATTTCTATATTACAAATACAAAATAATTCCATCAGTATCTACAAAAAAAAAATGGAAAAATAATTTCACTTTGAAAGTGTAAGCAATTTTCAAAAGTCATCGTTTGTAAGTCCCTATTCTGACAACTTTTTTTAAAGTGTTCTACAACTTCAGCCAATAACATATTTTGAAATGCATGATGGCTGCTCAATTCACAGACAAACTTCTCAAAAAAAGTCAACATCTGTAACCATGTACTTCACACAACAGAACACTGCTCTGTTTTATTCTAGCAGGTACCACAGAAAAAAATCCAATAAGATTAGAGTCTCACTTTTGTCATTAACAGCAATGGCAATTCAAGAAGGTACACATTTTCACGATGCCTTCCAGGTTTCTGAAATATATCACAGCCATCAGCTACGATCAGAGATAACTGATTTTTGTTTCTAGATTGATTTCCACCCAAAAATCGAGGTAAATATCCCCCTTCCAGAATGGACATTAAGGAAGAAGGAGAGGGGGGGGGGGGTGAAGAGAAAAAACAGCCAAGGCTCATGTCTTGGCCCGAGGGCCAAGGGTCAAGAATCGCAGGTAAATTGAACACACAGGAGGGGCAATGGTGGGAAGAAACGTGATCGAGGCTTACACCAGTACACCAGAAAAACCCAAGGGCACCACGAGCGCTCGTCACTCCATCTGGCCACCGAGGGCCGCCACCAGGGTCGGGTTCCTATCAGGAAACGACAAAAGGGGTTTGGTCCATTGTTGGGTTCGCGTGGGAAAGTTGCAGAGAAGAATTGTGTTCCTTAATGAGGACCATTACTCAGCCACTGTTAAAGGAGCCAAAGTTTGGGCACAGGTATACTCTAAGCATCCCCAATAGAAACACCATGTGCAAACGCGTGGAGCTTACTACAATCCACCCCACCCACCCCCTTCCATTCAGCACCCCTCTCATCGTATACAGGGTGCCACAAACCATCAATGAATATAGGAAACGTGGAAAAAAACGACGGTGCATTATCGTAAAACAAAAAAAAAAAATCGTACGCGTTATTTGAGCAATAAACTCTGTAAATTAGCCTTATTTCAGTTCAGCACCTCCTAGCGGCGTACGCGCCCTTCAAAAGTGCTTTATGACGGCGTCCTTCGTATTTTTTTGCCTCGAAAATGGTCATTTTAAGGAAAAAAAAAACTAATGGTAAAAGTATCGTATAAGCCGCTAGGTGTGCTGAACTGCAATCAGGGTAATTAAGGTCTGGAAGGCACGTCTGTTAGAACTATACACGTGTAGTAATTCGACCCAACATTTTACCTTACATTTAAAACAAACAAAGACATGCATGAAAGAGAAATGCACGTAGCACGGTAGAAGTCGTTTATGTCATATAACCCATACAATGCCCACACATATTTACTAGGGTTCCCCTATAGAACTCAAATTTTCGACTTTCCCATGCTTTAAAACAGATTTTCCTGACCATCCTATAACGACTGAAAATTAAAAAATATGACAATGTGCCTGTATATCAACTTCTTGTCTTGTTGCTCAAACAAATATCGTTTTAGAACATGAACTTCAATGATCATACAAAAAAGCTTTCAAACTGCAAGAATTGTAAAAAAAAAACTATAAGAAATTAATGTATAAGGGAACTTACGGGAATACGTAACCCAAGACTAAGTCCTATACCTGCCATGTTAATTTTTGGGACACGCTTAAAAGTAAGGTTAAGCATAATTACAATATACTTTTGCATTATATCAATGTGGGTATGATCTACCCTATAAGGAGTGTTTTATATATTCGCATGAAAATTGGGTTAAAAGTGTTACACGTATAATTGACCTTTGATGGACATGCATGCACTTGCTATATACACCCCGTATAGCATGTCCCAAAAATTAACACAATGAATGCACAAAGACATTCTTTTTCGGTTAAAAAATACCTGGTTATACATCAATGTTGTATACATGTACATACATTATATATATATATAAAAAATAGTTTTCAAATTCCAGGTTTTTCTAGTTGGAATCCTTGCTTAATTATTTCAACGATCAATCGTGAGAGCATTGCTTTACACATTCGTAAAATGTATAATAGACTGACAAACTTTGCTAACAAAATAATATAGAATATATTATAATGAGTTTATAATATATTGCCAAAGGAACATACATTTACATGTATACATCATATGTGTAGCTATAGTATACGTTTCCTATAATTTGACCACCACATGTGCATGTACATAATGTTTCATATACAATATTTGCAGTGTGTTATATATAAGCTGTATGTGTTTAACCCTACATTCAATTTTTTTAAAGTATCAAAGTTTGCCAAATTTGAAAATTCTAGATTTGCAGTGGGTGTGATCTAAAATGCACACCATAAAGTAACACAATTCATAAGCATTTATTTGCAGATGCATTTGATAACAAGACAATTTATTAGACTATGTTTCTAATCATCATGAAGGCTTCTTTACATTACCAAAAGCAGTGACTTATCAAGATCTCTGCCAGTCTTATTTGGCAGACAAAAAGGTGATCATCTTGTTTGATATATACATGTACATGTAGGTGTTTTGCATTTAAATTCAATTTTATTTTTATATGTTCTTTGCAGTACAAGTGAAATATAATTCACCGAACCTCCAAGACAAGGTAAACTGTTGTCCCAAGACGGACATGTCAGCGCCATCTACAAGCAATCGCGGACAACACTTTGCGCCCTGGAGCAAAAAAGAAAAAAACTTAAGAAAGCTAGCAACCGGTTGACCTTAATTGATTGGCCAAAAAACAGACGGGCAACCAGAAATGGAAACCCATTCTGGGAGTGGCCCCACAGTAGGTTCTCCTACCTGGGGGGTCATTACGGGGTCACGACGTCGAGGCGCTACCACAGTGCTTCCCTTGCCCTTAAGAGTCCTTTGCCCCTGGCCACCCACCCCCTTTTAGTTTTTTTTTCTACCTTCGCCATGGCAGTAGTACCGTTATTAGGCTCGCGTTTGACCCGTGGGGCACTGGGGCCGCTCATTAATCGCGTCCTTAGTGACCACTACGGGGGGTGCGTACTGCTGTCATCTCTGCCGGACATGGCCGAGAACAACAGGTGCGAGATAATTAGCCCCAATAGGGCTTAGACCTCTGCATGAAAGCCCAAGAAAATGAACCTCATTGCACAGAAAATTGGCAGAGTTGGGGAGGGGGAGGTCGGTGTGCCGAAAGGGTAATTAGCTCACAAATGCAGTCCTTTGGGGGACGGGCTCCCTTTTATGAGCGTCCCCGGGAGGGCCATGCTGAAAAAAATTGTCACACCTTGATTAAGGTGTCCACTGGGATCAATTGCAAGCCAATATGCTCAGGATTTCAGAATTTGTCAATGGACAACACGCTGGGCTCCTCCTTCCGTTCTAATAATCGCCAGAATGATGATTTTGGACTGACAACATACCATCGGTTTTGAAAATGAGGCAGATTTTACCACACAAGCAGCAAGGTCCTTTTCTGCCAAAATACACGTTGTCTTCCGTCAAAAATCCCCTCCCACCAAGGACATATACGAATTGCTGTAGAATGATTCAGGCGGGTGTGTAATTTGTCAAGGGTCAAGATATGTCAATAGCATGACAAAGTGGTATGCATGTCAAAAGCAACGTGATGAGACCATATCCAAATTGATAAATTAGGTACTTTCGAACAGGTGGGTTGTAGCCTTAGTGTCAATTAAATGACATTGCATGAAATGCAATTCTTTGCAATATTTGACATTTCTATAACATTCCAGTTCCCATATGGCTATTTATAGTCACTTAATGTTAGTTTATAGGTTCACACTGTTATATGCACCTATTATGTTCATGTACAGTGAAAACGTCCTCACGAATCACCCTTGTAAAATTTAATAAAAACGTACATTTTGTAGTAATCAATATAAAACAGTTCATACTTAAAACATGTATAGGTCTACAACGAAAAAAATAATAGATTTACAAACAAAAATTGTAAATAAGTAAAAAATAGTAAATTTAGAACAAACTAAACCTTTTTTCAAGAGCTTACAGTACTTTAGTATATAAATTATTTATTCAATCGTTATTAAATTCACATTTCGTCACATTGTGTCATATGAAAACAAAAGATCAGTGTAAAAAGGTATTTGATTTATTGTACAACATGTGTCAAATTTCAAAATCATGTTAAAAACCCTGTGCATTTCTATAAACTTATTAATAATTTCTTTGTTATCTAATATACTTTGAATATCGGCAGTGTTATTCTTCATCTACCCCCATACTGTATACACTATAGGCCCCCATATAGGTAAATAAAACTGGAGAAAAATAGCTACTGTAATGCATGTCACTGTATGTATACGTATACTGCATATATTTTCAAAAAACAATGTACATGCATGTATACATGTACAATTGTATTTTAACATTTGACATGAATTTTGAATGTATGAAACACACATTATATGCGCGAGCATGTGTGTTTAAATTCCTGTACATGTATATATGTATATACGCAAAAGTTGACCAAAACATATCCAATCATGGATATACAAGTAGCTACAAATTATTTCTTAAAAAAATACTTTAGAAAGTATACCGGTATACTGAAATTCGTCCAATGCTAAATGTGGTCGAAAGAAATCACCAAATTTCTTGCCAAAATCATATTTGGTTACAATGCGGAACTGCATCATGCATCATGAATGACAAGAGCGTCTCCAGAATAAATAAAAGCAAGGACATCCTATGCAGCACTCAACATAAATGATGCGTTACAACAGAACGAACAGCATTACTTTTGAACACTTTGCATGTCAAACTGTCATTATGCCACGGTCATTATCATCCATGAAAAATCTCCTTAATTCTTTGTCTTCCGTTTATTTGCATTTTAGTTAGCCGCGGGTGTTTTCCACGTGTAATAACTAATACGTCATCGCAAAATGGTCCAACCTCCCCTTGTCATCGAAACAATTTCGAAAGCAACATTTTTAATTCCGCTGGAAGTGTAATTGAAAACTGATACCGTCAGTGTGTTTTGTTACAACCATCACTTGTAAAGCTAGTACCATGTCATGCATACACGCGACATTGGGGCTATTCAAAAAGGGCCCCACACTATATTCGCAATGCATATAGACCTATACACACTTGATAAAAGGCAATGGTTTATTATACATGCTGTACAGTGTTATGTATTGAGAATGAGGTAGCAGATGTGGTCACGCCATGGATTAAATTCTTAAAGACACAAATTTAACGAGAATTTAAAAACAGATTTGTGTTCCAGAAATGAAAGTAAATTGGCATTTTGAATGCTATACCAGCTTGACGGAAGAATTTAATTGAAGTGTCTTTACGATATAACCACTGAACACGTGATGTTAATGAAGCGCCTTTAGGATATGACAGACTGGAAGCATTCGAGTTCTAAGTTTCAGCCATATCAAAAAATTCAAAACACATCAGAAACATACATGTATACGTTTAAGGATATAGGTATATCTAGTTTTTGAAATTGTGTCACTCGCGCATGTGCACATGCAAATTGATCAAAGAATTTGCTCGATTTCCATTTCACCCAAGACAAGATATAATGTAGCATCAGTGATTCCGTGACTGGTACTAATGTTGGACGGTAGCGAACTGTCTAACGAGTTTAGTCCTCCAGGGCCCTATTCCACAAAAAGTATGGTCTAATAATTACAAGTGAAATTACATGTGTACTTGTAAACTCCACTAATATAAAATATTGTGTTCCACAAAACTTTGACATGTAACTTGTAATTATTACTCCATAC
>JAQGCC010005445.1:0-11519 GCA_034698905.1 Xestoiulus laeticollis
GAGGTGCAGACGACAGAAAGACGTGATACACATCAAGTGGAGCTGCCATCTTGATTGGATTCGCGCAACTCGATCAAAACTTGATGGACATCAGTACTCTTGATTTCGTCGGTGTGAAGGTGTTAACGTTATTATTTCTGCGAAAATCACGAAGATTACGGGATTAAAACTTTTTTTTAAAAAAAATAGGACAAAAGGAGACGAATCTATCGAGCGGAAAATGTGGACCACACCCAGGGTTGCATTAGCCTTAATTTGCATGCTCGACAGAATTACAATTATAGAGGGGACTAAAGGGGTGCAGAGGAAGGGGGAATAATACAGGGGAAAATCATTATTTTGGGCTGCAACTACTCCAGAATTTTTAAACATGTTACATCTGCATAGTGAGAACAATCATATATAATGTACATGCATACGATGCATTTAACATACTATATATATATACTGCACATATATATGTATATTTTAACATTTATCAACTTCAATTCAAGCTATAGAATATTGGGCAAGGCTGGTGCCTTCTCCTATTTACAATGCAAGGGATGAATTAAAACTTAATACATGTACATGTATACCTAAACAAACTTCCTGTAATATAAAATCCATGACATTGGCTCGAATGTCTTAATTGATATCAGGCTGCAGTGAACGGTTTTATTTTAATAATTAATCTTGTTCCCATCGTTATCAATGATTAAAATAAGTATTAATCGGCCATCGCAGGAAGAATGGTGCAACTCGCCATTAATTAAGGACTGGACCGTGACATTAATTACTAAAATCATAAACGTCTCGTGTATTCCACGTTCAAAACTTTATCCAGTCTGGACATTTTTATCAATTAATAGGCACTTCCGCTTCCCCCCGCTCAGCAATTAGCCCATGCAGCCGTGCATAGATATAATTTAATAAATTATATTTCCGCTTTTATGAACAAAATTATATATTTTCGAAGGCAATAATCATTACGGTTAGCAAAACCCGTATTTAATTAATTTACGACAATTTTCACAAATAAATGTACATCTCGAGACAGGAAAGCCTCTTATTGATGAAGTTAGTAATTTGATAAAAGAAATCCATGCACGATGGCAATAGTGACATTAAAGAAAAATGTGTGGGTATAGAGGGGTGGTCAAAAATTATTTACAAAAGTTGATTGGAAAACACATGCTAATTATTAGTTGTAATGTATGAAAATGAGTATGTACTACATGTAATTCGAATGCAATGCGCGCCATCCAACGATCGCAAGACGCAACAGTTCTGCAGACACTTTACAGTCGGATATACATATATAATGTGAATCTAAATTTGGGATTATTGCTTCTTTCATGACAATCATGCATTATATACATTTTAATCCTATTTATTTTTTGGCTAGGGGCGCCAGGGTATAAATCAAGGGCAAGCAGCAATTCCCCCCTCCATCCCTTAATTCATTTCTCTCAATCAGAAAACTTAATAACCCAACTCAGCAGTGGGTTTGACCCCCTGCTTAAGCCCCAAATTGAAATTTTACCTTTAATCCTACCTTAGCCCTTTCACTTTTGTTATTTGATGATAACACCTAAGGTAGTAACTGACGTTTTTTTTATTTGGATCATGTTAGATGTAACACGATTCAGTGTTTATGAAGATGCAATTTTAATTAAAAACAGGTTGGTAGGTGGCGCTTATGGAGTTAAGCTCCTAAAATTTAACGTGTATATACAGGGTAAGTCACTACATGCAGAATGTCAAATAAAAAATTGAGTTTACTAAACTTTGTTAATTTTAAACTGCAGGTTAAAACAATATACAGGACAATAAAAATAAAACCTTTTTCTATATTCACTGCACCATTCAGGTGAAATTTTGATTTCTTGAATAGTTTTGACAATTTTCTAATGCACTTTCTCTTTAAATGTCAAATAGATGTTACTTTCATATATAATTGCCTGTTATTTATAGCCCTATGCAACAAGGTATCCCTTTCCGATAATCGACCATCCATTAGGATTATATTTCACAAAATTTGTTCCATATATACCGATTGTCCGCAAATAAATTCTCGAACAAAATATTTCGAGGTCCCAAATTCCTGTCACTATTTGATAAGGAATTAACGCCCAATTTCGTATTTATTGGGGCAAGGGAGAGAGGGGGTAGAATAAGACTGATTTCGCGGCATTAATAAAATGCGCATTTGAGCAACTTTATATAGGAATTTTATGCCTAATTTATACCGACTCTGAGCATTTGCTGTTGATATAAAACTCGTACATGATGTAGAAAATAAATATGACCGAGGTATATTTCAATTCATAAAATACATTATCTGATTTATCCCTGTTCAAATCTTAACTCTTTCCCCCCGTCCCCCCCCCACCCCAAAAAAATAAATAATTCCCATTAAAAGTAGATGAGAACGCGAGGGGTCGTTTAAATAGCTAAAAAAAATTTGCATATTCAGAGGGGGGGAGGAATGGGGGGGGGGAAGGACATTTTAGGGGTGAAAAGAGACAATGATAATAACGCCTTGTTGTAATGATAGTTGGATTTATGAGATTGGGTCGAGTGCTTGTTTAACAAGAATTTGATGGAAAAAGGGGGGGGGGGGGAATAAGGGGTTGGGGATGATAACAGGGGGCTCATTGCTATAAGGGAGAAATGTAGAAAACGTGGGAGGGCGCCACAGAGACGACGTCACTCACTACAAATTCAATTATAAAATCGTTCAATATTACGATGATTTCACCGAATTGCACGCATGCAAAAAATAGATATAAGCCTAACCTTCCCTCCCACCTCCACCCCCGGGCAAAATGGCGGCCTGAAGGGGGTTATTCTGAAAAAAAAGTGGGGCATTTAAGATGGTCGTAAAGCACACACATGCACCCGCAACAGTAAAACATTCGAAAGGGTTTGGCAAAATTTACTTTTCGTCAAGTATGGATAGAAATCGTTCCTATTACAGCTGTTACTTCAAATGTAACTTTTTTTTTATTTTTGGTTCTTCCCACATTTTTTTTTCATTTAAAAAGATATAAAGAATACATGTACCGAAATAACTTGAATTGACGAAAAACCACCACTTCTTCAAATTTAGAAAAATTGTATACATGTAAGCAATATTTAGCCATAATGGGGGTTGCAGCTACAAACCAATATAAATAATAAGAAAAAACACAATCTTGTCAGAATTTTTTTCAACGACATAACCACCCCCCCCCCCCTCTTTTAATGAACTCGTTTCATAAAAAAGACGCAATTTCGCCCTTAACCCACCCCAATTTGCTGATAAAAATCCAATTAGGCCTAACTAAAAAATTAGTAGAAATTAATTCAAATAAAACGCAAGCAGGCGACATTGGTTCGTTGACATCTCCGTGAATTACTGCGATTCAAGTGTAGATCTTTTTTTATAATTAAATTTCTACAGATGGGGTGCAACAATAATTAAAAAAAAATCGCATTAAAGATACCCTCGTAAATACGATCAAATTAAGGGAGTATAGGTTTAAATGATGCTAAAAAAATTTGAATTAAAAAGAGGGGTTACTCAGGGGCGTTTGAATCACTAATTTTTAGACAGGGGCTTATATCGCTAACACGCTGGTTTAATTTAATGGTTTGTTATTTTTATTACCGTTTTTTATTGCTTTATTAATTAATTTCCCGCAAGTTATTAACTTTAATAAAACACGCCCTTAATAAATTTGTCATTAGCAAAAAAAAAAAAAAAATTGTTATTGCAGAATTTTTTTAAAACCTTTAATCAAGTAATCAAAGCAAATGATGGGTCGCCTGTTGCGTCACGCGTCGCTAAATTAAAGATGTGGTTACCATTTTTTGATAAGACGGATTTCGTGATAAATTTGTAATAAAATGATAGAGTTAAGATAGAACCGAGGATTACCATCTACAAGATATTGGTGACGTCACGCACGAGTAGTTGATGCATTCACAAACTGTGATCAGAAATCGACAAAATCATTTCCGAAAGTAGCCTTAATTTCCTCTCCATTTGCATTATTTTTTTTTACTTGCCTCCTACACGCAATCAGGTCCGTCCTAATAATAGTCGGACATTAGTTACGCTCATGGCTGAAGGGAAACATTAATTCAAAAGCTCAACCTCCTAGCATTAATTTGATATCAAATGCACGTCACGAATTAAGCTAATTTGCTAACTTGCACAGTTTCCGTCCAACGCATGTAGCGCCATCTGATTTCGTACGAGGCATGTACAGGGGTTCCCATATGCAAATTAAATTAATAATTGCACTGACTTTTTCCAAACATTTGTAAGCCCTTGCCATCCTGACGACTTAAAATTCGACAATAGCCTATACAATAGTATATACATGTGCCTATATAAAACTTCGTTGTCTCGTTGCTCAAAGATGTTTTAGAACATACATGTATAATATATAAATACTTGATACACATGTAATTTGCAATGTTCTGCAAATGCCCACCTTGAGATCCCACACTACATGAATTAAAGGTTTTTTCCCTTAGCAATTAAAACTCAACCAATTAAACTAGTGGTAAAAACAGCGTGAAGCATGGGAGAATAAGCAGGAATGAATTCCTGAAATCAGCGTTTTGATTGAGAAAGCGGAAATTCCTATCATCGGGAATCCAATCGAAACGCTGATTTCAGGAATTCATTCCTACAGTATGCTTATTCTCAGATGATCCACTCTGTTCTTACCCAAAGTTTTTTTATTATAAGGTTAGCGTATATATATTCATGCCATTATGGCTGGCCGAATGTGCCATCTCTTTTCACTCTTGTGATAACTAAAATTCATGTAAATGTATACTGATGTGAAAACAAATGTACAATATTTGTGTGGAATTTGTCTGACCAAGACGACATGTACATAATGTATAACCTGGAATAAAACCCGGCTGTTAGGGGAATTCCCCAAGTCCTCGCGCCCTAACATTTTCTGATAGCTTCGCGCAGTGCATGTATAGGGGATTTCCCTTAAACCCCGGGTTAATGTTCCTTGCTTTTAAAGAAACCCCCGGGGTTATACATGTATTCAAGTTGTTACGGTTTTTCAAGGTGAGGGGAATTTGCAGAGCCATGTGACCGGAAGTGACAATTACCAAAAACGCACGTGCATTGTGCCAACGGACCACTAGCTGGCCATAGCATTATACACTGTAACTTTTATACAGGTGTATTCCTACCCATGCTTCGCGATCATTATTATTACTTTGGCTTTTTTTTTTGTGGTATACATGTACATGCATATAGCGCGTTGCACGAACGCCCAATAAATCGATATATGTACTCCCTGCACGAACGCCCCTGCAAGCAATCCCTTGAAGTGCAATGCCCATTGGCCACTCGATTGTTGTTTTTCGTAGTGCGGGGCATCGGGACGAGCAATTAGTTCCGATATTCATCAAAATACGATGAAAGCAGCTCACCAGGGAGCCAATATTTAATCAATGAAACCCCAATATGATAAATAAACACGGCCTCAGCGCCACGAAATAACGAGCAATTAGTTAACCGGGACTTTTAATTAATGCCTCGGGCGCTAATTAACGCGTCCCAATTAACGGAGCTATATGCCGAGTGTCGCAGGGTGCGCACCACCTGGGGGAACCACTGGCAAAACCCCGCTCTTTGTGGGCTTGCTCAACTGTCAAACTGCTCCACCTTATGAGTAGTGGCGAATTTAAAACCATTTATGGATGACCCTATACCCAGTTGGATATGCTGATCCATAACTACATAGGATGACAAATGATAGACACCATTGACGGGGGTCGTCCATCAATTTCGTCATCATCCAGATATTACAGCTTGTATACTAAATTGAGTTCTCCATATTCCTTGACAAGTGTTGTGGCATTTCTCAGTTAATGAAACGAAATACATGATATATATTTTTAAAAATATTGTAGTAAAAGAATTTATCTTGTTTCCAAATAGCAATTCTTGCTGACAGTATAGACCATCGAATTAGAAATGAAGGACTTGTTTCAGAAAAGTTGTTGCAAAATTCCTGGATTTTCCCAAACCTTTTATTTTTTACATGTATTTTTGCTAGAACGTAATTGAGATATTTGCACACTTGTCAAGAAATGGCGGGGGAAGTGATTTTCTTTTCTCGTTTCTTGTATTGATAGCGGGAGTTTGAAAACAAAACAAAACTCAGGTCGTGATCGAATTTCGAAGTTTGAAGTTAAAATCGCTTTCAGGGAACGTTTTCTTGTCTGGAACTAAACAAGTTTTACAGAAATACGTGTAAGTGAGCGGCAGCCCAACATTTTTGAGGAATATAATGCAAGTTGAAGAGGGGTGTCCGATCACATTAAGCATCCGCCATCTTGGAAGCCATTTTGTTGGCCTAAGAAAACAGGTTTTTCATTAAGTTTGACATATTGGGCCCCCGTACCTGGCTTTTGTTGAAACGTCAAAAGGGTCAGCAGGGGGGCCCCGGCGGTGACCGATAGCATTTCGACCTCACACCTGCACCTCGAAAAAAAAAATAAAAAACATTCGCAAATATTCATTAGCTAATTTATTTTCTATTCTCCTTTTGTGGGTTTTTCTCATTTCGGTGCTTGACCAGAGGTCAAGCCGAGTAATTGATTTCCCCCCCCCCACTTGGTTACGGGGGTCCACCGGGAGAGCTAGGTCAGCATGAACCCCCCCTCTTCGGTACCGTTACGTTTATCGGTCGCCATGCTTCACAACAAGAAATACATGCATGTACATGTATATACTAGTATATGCTTTACTATATACATGTAGTGTATTATAATTAATGCACTCGTTGTAGCAAAACGTTTGCTAGAATTCATTTAGCGTAAACAAACTATGCATTGTTTACACTGAAATAATATGCAATACATATTGTACATAAATGCATATGTTAGAACGTGTCATATACATGCATACTTACAAGAACGGATTTATTTTATTAAGAACGGTTCTAGTTTAATATTTAACTACTTGTATATTTTCATTTTAAATGTAATTATATGTAATGTACATTCTACATGCATATGGTATAGCGTATACCCATGTAGAAAACTGAGCAAAACAAACGGATCTAGAAAAACTACCTAACCCAAGTTGGTCGCACACTGTTTAATGCAGGCCTATATACTGTACTGCCAAATATTTGGATTTAAGAAGTTTTCCCTGTGCGTAAAAATCCGGTCCCTTATGAACATGTAATAAACTGCAAAATACATGTAATCTAGCTAAAATGATCACATATATTTTACAACAAAAACTTTTTTTTTAAATGGAGTTTTCATTAGTATATTGCGCATGCGCAGCGGACATTGAGTGCAACCTCGTGCCGAAAATTGTAAACCTCGTAACGAACACAGGACAATAGGACAAAAAACGTACCAGGCATTTTTGTTATCAATGAAGCGTTTGGCTTTACCAATACTTATTTAGAAAATGATATATTAAACAAACTTACTGATTTAAGCTTTTAAATCTTTAGGAACAGCTATTTCTCATGAAGAAATACACACATTCGCGTTCGAACGATTACGCAGCACATAGATTAGTACATCCGTCAGCCATACCATCAGGCGGCTGCGTAAAACGACAATAGATGGCGCTACAAGCTAATGAAAACTCATCCATTAGGCTTAAAACTCATTGCATTACATATACAGTACATGTACATGTAATTACTCTTGTGAAAGCGCCATGTGTCGCCAGATGGAACTATACTGACGGCCGCCATTTTGTCCTAGGGAAAACCCAGTACGCTAATTGCGATTGGAAACGTGCCAGCCAATTAGGTTTAACTATGAATTCGAAAAATGTTGACAATAAAAAAAAGGTCAAAGGGTCACCGGCAGGCATAGTCAAGGTTAATTTCGTGTCAGTAATTGGCACCCCGCAGCGAACCAGGTGGGGCTAGGAACCAATTACACGCTTTTTCGGAAACATTTATAACTACATTTGTACATGTACATGTACTTGAGATGGACAAGTGAAGTAAGTGACGCTTGTCCTGGGACTATTGTACTCGCTTACCCAACACTCGCTTCACAAGCAATTTCAAGTACAGTATACACTGTGCATGTGCATGGGAAATGGCGATATTTCTGTTGGGCTCGCAATTGTCCATAGGATAATGACGCTAGCGCCACTAGAGGTCGCTCCGATAGCGCTTAAAACGCCGATTCCGAGGGAAAACTCTTTGCTTTTTCCCCAAATTCAATTAGGCCTACACTACTTCGGCACATGATTGTGTTTGAACTAAATTATCTGAAAATGCATTTCCAGTGCCAAAGCAAAAAAAAAAAAAAAAAAAAAAAGGAGGGTGGTGTAGGGTGGGAGTGAAAGTGGGGGTAAATCTACATTTAAAATACAGCAACACAGAGAGGAATGCACCCCACACATACATGTACATGTAGGCTCCATTAAAAAAAGAGAAAAGCCTAAATGCTTTTTTAAAAGATGAGCATTGAGTCGTGGTGCATCTCGCTAAAAATCCATACGCTCGTGCATTATTTAAAGTAAATTAGGTAATTGCGCATCATCGTGTCACGGCAATTTATGGCGCCCATAAGTTATTTCTGAATGGCCCAATTTTCCCATTAGGCCTAACGGGAAGAAAAACGAAACCTCGTAAAAATTAGAATGCCATTGACTATTTCGCTCGATATTTATACGTTCGCGATGCTGACAACCCCGGCTAAATAGGCCCCAAAATGGCCGCAATCTGTTTGATCGTGTGACAGCTAGGAAACGTTCTATAGACCCAGCAGTATACATACATGTACATGTACATGTATAGAATTGTGAAGTTTTTTAATAGTACATGTAGCCTACTGTTCTATCCAATGGAAATATCGCTCTAAAAGTGGAAACTTTGCTCTCTCTATATATGTAATGTATAAAGTGTGTTAATGCAACTTTTATTATAAGGCAGGGTTCCTACCCACCAAGATGGTGAGCATGTGATAGTATGACGAACTTGTATAGCATATGACACGTTGCGATCCTATAAATTAGCATGTACTCGCCTCGTGCACATGGCCTACACTGCAAAGTCGCCATATCATCATATGATCACCATCTTGGTGGGCACCCTGCCTATGATCCACACAGAAAGGCGCCATTTTGGGGCCAACTCTACATGCGAGTTGTCCCCCCCACTTCTCGCGTTATTAAAAGCTCGCTCTCACTTCTCATTGTGCATCGGTGAACAATGAAATAAATTGAGGAGATCAAATAGGGATAAACGAAGGCGAAATCTGCTCACACGGACCTAACCGTATAAACGTCATACCTACAATCCAGCAATGTTTTAATCAACGAAATGAAATATTGATCCCCGTTGCACTGAGCGATCAATTATTTGGTGAATAACCCCTATTAAAATGGTGGTGGGATGTTGTTTACCCCCCTCGGACCCCCCCCCCCCCCCCATAACAATACAGGCAGTGGACCCGTGTAAACACGCGCAAGGAATATAAACACAAAACAGGGGGCATGTTATCGAAATTTACTCCAATAGCATCATCTTCGCTAATACAGGGTGTCCTCCTATTCATTTTCATGATTTTTACCAATAACGAGAGTTATGTTCAATTTCCGTTAAAAGATTAATTTTGCTGTAGGATTTTTCCCAAAATAAAGTGATCCGAAAACAAACTTATTGATACTTAAGAAATCGATTCAATCTATAATAAGTTTTGTATAAAAAAATATATATATTTTTGGATTTCCGATTTTAACTAATTTAACTTTGTTCCAAACTTTTGAATGTTGCCACTTGGAGTGCCATACATCGTTAATTAGATTTGTTGACTTTAATATACATGTATAGCTTATGTACGAGATATTTGCCCCCCGTCGAAATTCAGTGTTTTGCGGGTCCTATCGTTTGCCAAATCATCTCAGGGAGTCCCAAAAAAATTCCCCTATTATAGTCATTCGAAGAGAAAGTGCTTAATGGGAGCGGCATAGGCCTATATATAATGGTGGCATGATCGATACGTCAATAAGTCTGCTAGTTTCACATTAATAATTCATAAACAAATTCGCCGGGGAACTCGTGTTTTGGTATCGAACTACACAACATCGGCATCAAATATCCTCCCCTGAGTATAACACACACTACCGCTACTTTGCTTTTTTTATTCTAACTTTAACAGCAAAGAATCCATCTAAAAGTACAAAATTAAGCCTAGTAGCTATAGATTTGCAGCTCTCTCTCGGTCCTATTTTTTTTTAATGGATCATGACGTTCCATATACTTCGCAAATGAATATTTATGCAACGTGACGGCGCACCATACAAAAGAACATTTACTTTGAAACTGCGCAGCACAGCACCTCCTAGTGGTGAACGAGCCTTTCGACGATTCGGTTTATTCCTAACTTAACATGGAGCAGATAAAAAAAAAATCAATAGAAATCACCTAGTTCAAGGAATAACAGGACGCAGCCATGTTGAAAACCCAATGTCCATGCCAATACGCCACCTAGGGTAGCTGAACGGAAATACGGCTAGATGGTGTGAACTTCATGGAGGGGAAAACAAGTCAGTTTTAATATAAAAATGCAGGTTTTTAGCGAAAAACACCGGGCATGTAAGAATTCCCAGAAATTCGAAATTATAGTAAAAAAAAAAGCTAGCCACGAAACTGCTCGATGACCTCCATCGAAGCGTTGACCAATGGCCAACAATGCTCGTGGCAAATATAGGGAGGGGGCGGTCAGACGACTGTCGACTTCCGGGGTGACAGGACACAAGTGGGTTAGAAACGACTTTTTAAAAACATTTTCTAAGACGTGACCACTGACCGGCCTATTAAAAAAAGCATTTGCTGGCCAAGGTTTATACGGTCGATTAGGCATGCCAAGCACTCCGATAGACAAGAAGAAAAATTATCATTCTGAAAAACTTTTACAATACATTTATATAATAAAAAGGTACCGACAAAGCAGAGTTCAACAGAACACCGTTGATCCACATACTTCATCAACGTATAGAATGAAAGTTGTCAGAAATAAATAATTTCCCCGGTTACGGAAGCGCAGAGCAGACAGGTTCTTGTTAGGCCAACACGACGACATGTCCATATGAGCCGTCCGCAGGATTGCATTCGGAATGCTGTTTTATAATTGGTCACGTCTGACAGAGGAGGCGTGTCTATGCCTCCATGCATGGCTTGTCGTACTGGTCTACATGTAACATTATGTTTTTAGTGATCATCAAAGGTCGTTAGAGATCGTTATGTCGTCATCTACAGAAAGATTACGCAGCGTGTCGTACAGCGACACGCTATCGACAACACTGTAACGCAACGGAAACGTACGTGCACTTAAGACGCTTCTACTACGTGCTCGACACGCAATTTTGAATTTTAATTTTAACGCCATTTACAAATGCAGCCGAGTGGTGGCGCTAAACATAAGGCGCTTTTGTCAAAAGACTATAACTATAGTGTCTAGAAGAGGTAGTGTGTTTTCCGTGGCGAAAACATGTCTCCAAAAAGGATGCCCCTCTAGGTGGC
>JAQGCC010005446.1:0-11518 GCA_034698905.1 Xestoiulus laeticollis
CCACCATCGAACTCAGTTACATCCAACCGAGAATGCACATCCAACCGAGTTTGGAGTGTCTGGTGGAGACAAGGTATAAGAAAAATTAAGGAAAAAGCTGAAGAAAAGCTATAGGCAGTGTAGCGAAAATTAGGCTGCGTAACATAATAAAACTTTCAAATGTAGGGGCCTTTAGACAACAACTTATAAATTGCCGACACGAAGTCTGCATACTGGTTTACCCTTTATACTGTGTATATAGTGTAAACAAATACAAAAATAAATTCAGTGCTGCCAACTGAAGTGTTTTTAAAGCGGTCGACAAGAACACATTCTATTACTTAGCATTTGCATTGTCTAGTACACCTGCACATGTAGCTTGCCATAGCTACTGAAGTATTCCTTTCTTGTTTTGGTCTAACATATTGATTGATTTATCGGATTTGTTTTTTAGGCGTTGTTAGCTATAGATAATGAATTTACAACTTTAGCAATGTGATTCGTCATATTTCTGCTTGCCTAGTTTCAGTTATTTACTCGACTGTAGACAGGATTGTTATTGAAGTAGAAAGTGTTGATTTCGCTTTGATAAAGGGAACAATGAAGACTTATTATTCTTAGAAATAGGCATCTACAGCTGGTATAGTAATTCTCAGCATGTGGCCTATTCATTATTACAAACTTTAAGAATTTGTTGAACGTTTATGCTTGCAAACATAATCATTGTCTGTATTTATATGCTCCGATGCGCATTTTATAGATGCCAGTAATAATTTAGCCATGGTTATCTTGCGTGAAACAATGACATGCAATTTATTGAAGTGTAAATTTGCACATATCCTGTCATATGTGGGTTTTTTTTCAGTGCACGCAACTTGAGCACAACTGGCTTTAATAATTAGACACAAATTTATTCGTAATATATCCTACTGTAATTAATCCAGTAATGTTAATGAGGACTCTGAGCACATTAATCGGTACTAAATTGTTGGCATGGGCGTATGGCTCTTGCCTTGCAGTTTTGATCATTTTATGCAAATTTAAACGTAGTATTAAAACTAATATTAGAGGGATTGAGCACGCCTCCTTTAATGCTCCCTTAATGCTAACCACATTGACAGCACTGTATGTTTTTCCAATGCGTTCTCGTTAAGGTAAATCAGTTGACGGGTCATTAAGGGAGGCTTGCTCAATCCCTCTATTATGATAATAAAGTATACACTTTAGTGTGTTGATAGGATCAAAACGTATTATTAAGACTTTTGCGTAGGAGTTATCCATCTTCTTTAGTAATGATGTATGCTCGTAATGTTACTCTTGAAAAAGTGTCCCTTGGCATTTTGACGCAAAAAAATTCTAGCTTGAGATGTGCGAAAAAAAAACTGCAAGATGTTTAAATTCTCAAGCATCATGAAGCATGCTACCAATCGAAACTCTGCATTTCAAGGCCATGTTCCATGTTATTCCATGCTCTACGCTGTTTTTACCCTTAGGGTAAGAACAGTTTGGGGGCATGAAGCATGGCATGATCTGAATGCAGCATTCCGATTGAGCAATCTGAAAATCCCGCCATTGGGAAACTAATTGGAACGCTGCATATAAGATGATGCCCTATTCATCATGCTATATACCAAATAACAGCGTGCACATTTGAGAATAAGCATAGGAATGAATTCCTGACATCAGCGTTTCGATTATATTTCCGATCGCCCAATCGAAACGCTGCATTTCAAGGCCATGCCATGCTACATGCTCTTCAATGCTGTACGCTTTTTTACCCTAAGTTTCAGCCATGCCAAAACAAGGTATACATGTATAGCATGCATGTTTGAGGCATTAAATTTTCATAAGCCATTTTCTACATAACTTATTAAAAATAAATTAATGGAAAAAAAAATTGCTCAATATTCATCCTGTTTTAGTGCACCCAGCTTGATATTTTTTTAAAAATGTATTTCTTCCAGTTATTCTGCAAATATTTTAAGATGTTGTAGTAGCCTATTATTACTTGGCCGCTAGAGGGATGCACGTGTCCCATCAAAGTCACCTCAATTTAAAAATACATTTGTTTACAAAAACTGGGAGAAAATTAAAAAAAAAAATCCAGCAGGATTCACCAAAACGTGATGAATATTGAGCAATTTTTTTCATTTATTTTTATGTGTTATGGAGAATGTTAATTGAAAATGATGTTGCAGGTACATGTATAGGACTTGCTCCAGAGGGTAATGAGCCTTTTACATGACTACAGTACTTGTTGTCATAGATTTCTTCCTTTTGCAGATCCCTCTGCTGTTTCAGATGGCAATGTCTTAACTTTCATTTCTAGTATACAAAAAATGTTTTGTCCTCTTTAAATATAGAGACGTCAAGCTATTTAGCATGACAAATTCGTTAGAAATTTGACGACTGTCGTTCCCTTATCTAAGGGCTTTGGTCCATTTTTTTATCTCCATCGTTGGATTATTTGACATGTTAATGATAAAAGAAATAAGTGAAAACACTTTCTTTTGTTTTCCAACGCATTACTAGCTAATTGATAAGTGCAGATTATACATGTATAATTTACTAATAACCAATGCCTTCGTCGTGCAGCAAGAAAGTATCTTGGGCGCAACTTGAAGCGTGCATAATTTACAAGGTTGATTCTAGCTTAATTGCATTACAAGCTTCTGCTAAATGAAATTAAGAGCTATGTGCACTTCGCAGGTTATTGATTCCGCCTATTGTTAACGAGCTGCAAACAAATCATATTTCAAGATAAGCCTCGTTGGAGCTAAGGTATACATAGATTCATTCGAGTTAGCACTTTGTTTGCCTTTCATCGCATAGATGCAACAAGTCGGCCATTTGCAATGTGGGTAATCAGCTGGAATTGTATATTTCATAAGATTTGACCTGGTCAAACGAGTGGTCATTTCATGTTTAATTACCCAGTGCAATATTGTGGTGGCATGAGCTTTTGCCCAAGGCCCGACAACTTTTCTCAAATAGCATATACGCTTATTTAGAATTCTTTGTGGTTACCATTTTCAGATGAATTTCCTATCCAATCGAACAGCAACCAGATCAATATAGTGCGACTTTAATTTAGTAGGTCTGTCAGAGCCATCCTATTCCAATTAGCCCGAAGTATAATAATTTAAGGCTGATTTCTCCTCACTATTGTCTGTATTGTGTACTGAAAATGAACGCCTTATCTATATTCAATGAACCATGTTTAATGCATTCAGGAGGTCTATTGGGACTCTTGCAATAATTCATTGGTTTTTAAGGCTGTGGACGTTAAAATGTCCTTGGCTGGAATACGTACTTACATGTATGTGGATTAGATTACAAAATTAAGGACAATCTCTTGTAGCCATCATTCCTAATCCAATAACTGGTCTACTTGCGGTCTGGACAGACTGACATAATCAGAAATTAACCTAAATAAAGAATATACCCATGTACAAATTGAGTTTCTTAATGAATACAACAAAGCCCAATGACGTGTTTAAACTCGTATTTCAAATTTATAGACTGCAAACTTTTCCAGTGCATTAAATTTCTTGTTAGGCTTAATATTTCAGCAAATTTATACTTAATGTATTTGCGACATGAGAACGGTGATATGTAATTATGTTCTTTTGGGTTTTGGATGTCTGTTCTTCCTGTAATCTATTTGTAATGCCATATAATGGCATTAATTTGCCTAAATATTATAATACTTGGCTTTCATTATGCATTATATACAGTGCGTTTACACCTAAACCTGTGATTAGCGCAAACCTTTGGGACCGAACCATAAGGTGCGCTATTTGGAGAGATGGTGCTATTTGAGGAGTCAGTATGTTCTATAAAATCAATCTGTTCCGACTTGAGTTATCGCTACTTCCAGGCAGTTCGTTGCATAGCGGGACACAATTTAATGCAGGTTTTGGCCACTAAAAATGGCCTGTGGTGATATATAATGAAAATACCCTACATACACCAAAACCTGTAAATAGCAAGCTTATATAGCGATGACCCTGGAAGTAACGAAAATTTCCCTGATGATATTTTGGTGCCTTTTAAATTAATACATACATGTACATGTATCTATGATTAAACGGAAGTAATGGCTGAAAAATTCATAATTCTACATGGTTCATTTGTGTGCTTTAATGACTCGAATGGAGACAAACATCCAAATAGAGCTTAAGGAAAAATAAGAATTTAGGAAATACTTTAAAAATATGATTTGATGGATTGAATTAGTTTGTTGCTGGAAAGTAATGAAACGTTTCCTGAATTTTTTTGTAAATGCACGATGAAATTTTCTTAAATGCTCCAGTGGTTTTAGTTCATTTCGATAGGAATTTTTTTCTGGCATACGATCAATAGATGAAACTTTGATCCTGTATGGCATGCTTTAGCGAAGCGTATCCAACTTTTCATACATGTATCTCTGCTGATCTTTTCATTGTTTGAAACTTGTGTTAAACTTCATGTGAAACTCATAATATGTTGTCCTCGAGATTTTACAAAAAAGAATTAAAAATATGATCTTGATGTAGAAATTTAGTAATCTCTATTGAATTTTAAGATTGCTCATTACACGTGCATAAAAAAATAAAATTTGATATGAAAATTCGATGAACGGAATGAAATTAATATGCAAATTATCTTTCATATTTAATATCTGCGTTGAACTGAGACCAGATGCCCTTTGCCTTCCGGCAAGAATTTTGTAATAAATTTGGCTTCTTCCGGTTCCTATTTCCTTCAAATTTATTGCAGACTCAATTACGTCAAAACAGTATGACGTGCGAACAAGGGTCATCCATAAAATCATTTAATTACAGTGATGAAACTTTTATCAAATCCAATATCCGGTTCATCGCTAATTAGGAAATAATCTCAAAACTTCAGTGAAATATGCTTGATTTATCTTGTATCTACTTAATTAAAGAGACTTCAAAAAGATTTATATTTAACCGATGACATTGCAATCTTAAGCTCCTAATGCTCTGGCTTTTGGAAATGTCCAAATATGGAAGAAGAATCAATTTTTGGAAGAAAAAAAAACGGTTTTGCAATATTCATTTAAACATGGTATTTTTACATTAACAGTTAAAAAATAAGGATTATTTATCCGACGTTTTTGCGCGTGTTTCTTAAGCTTAAAATGGGTTTTTCGCACATCTGTTTTTGGGCTTTATAGCTTAACACGGATAAACATTAATGCCAATATATATTTGCTTGAAAAATCCATCATCACATTGAAGGGAAAAATGTGCCAGGGATTTTGAACAGGATTTATTGGCGTCTTAAAAAAATTAGGTTAAGCGGAAATAGGAATTAATCTAATATAAATAAATTTTTATAAACTCGTACATCTTCCCCATAAATTTAAACCTCTTAATCCATATAAAAATTGCGTTAACTGAAATTTGAATATTTTCGAGGAGTATATTTGGCCCATTATGAATAACCCCCCATGTCATGGGAGAGAAATTTTGAAAATTCAAATGGTAACCTCATTATTTCATCATTATTAAATTCTTTGTTTAAAAAAAAAAATAAAAAAGTATAATATTCCAAACATTTTTGCAAAAAATGTGTATTTAAAACGGTATAGGCACATTTGTCTTACTGTATTTTATGTAAACCTGCATAAATTGCATTAGCTATTATTCTGAGTTAATTATTGGTAATATTCCGTGGCTAAAACA
The DNA here is from genome assembly GCA_034698905.1 of Xestoiulus laeticollis. NCBI lineage: Eukaryota > Metazoa > Arthropoda > Diplopoda > Julida > Julidae > Xestoiulus > Xestoiulus laeticollis. The sequence continues at coordinate 5,676 of JAQGCC010005446.1, forward strand.
ACCCTGAGCCCCCATGAATAGTAACTCTTTGTAATATTTTCATAAAATTTGAATCATGGAGAGATTAATTAAATTTTCTAATACTGAGCTTTGTTCATTTTCTATCTAATAGACTTGCCCTTTATAATGCGTTATTTTCTTACCTATGGGCCTGTCTTTCAAATTTTAATTCATTAAATATGGAACCTAATTAAATTGCCTCTTGGTTATGTATTTATAATTAAGGCATGAGGGATAAATTATTTTATAAGGGCATGATGGTTTATTCATATTAATATGTTCATTTTGGTACATATTGAATGTTTCATAGGGTGAAGCGTAACTATATTTAATTCTTGGTTCTAAATGTAATTGCTTGACAAATTTCAGCTAGACATGTAATTGATATTGACAGTATAAATACATTAAAGAAGAATGAATGATTTGAAAATGGCAGTAGTATAGTCAATAACTTTCATGTTGCCAAACCTATTCTTATACAAAGAATCGATTCTATAATGAATTTTTCAAACTGTAGTTAAAAGCCTTCATCTATGGGAAAACACGTGTTTACCTCATTTTAACATATCACATGGTTTTACATGTTTTGTAACCAAAATGAATTTATCTATACGTACAATTATTTAATTATACAAATATATGCTAAATCGCCTAATTAAAAACTCAATTTTAAAGGTTTTGAGTATGAATTCTAATATGACAATATAAAAAAACTATAATAGTACAGTAATTTGTGTGATATAAAGTTCATATGAAGTTTTGGCGTTTTAAACCTGTTTCTTTAATAAGCAAGATAAGTTGTTAGGCATATTTGTCGCATTGTTGAATTTTTAGTTGTCAGGATGGACAGTGAAAGTTTGAAAAACTGGAAAAGTCAAGGAAGTTAAAAATTTCTATTTCGTTGGAATCCTGAATGATTAAATTTTCACTAACTGCTGTTTTGTTTAGTCCATATTCTACACTACGAAGAAAAGGTGTTTGTGACGTAGTCCAATAAAGGTGCTTGCTATAAACAGTTAAAAATATAACAATTATTTTGCAGCTGTAGCACCTTTATGTACTATAGTGTTTCTAAGCACCTTTAATTTGAAACCAATAAAGGTGCTCATGAACACCTTGTGTGCTATATTTATATATAAAAGTACCTTCAAAAGTTCCTTTTTTAGATCAAAATACCATTTGGTAACTTTAAGCATCATTACAAATTCAGTAATTTGCTAAAGTATTTCAGAGCTTATATTGTGACAATTTTTTTAGGTTGTATAATATTAGTTATTTGAAAATTTCATTTCGGGGTTATTTTCTTATGTAAAAATGATCTGATTTTTTGTTCACACAAATTTTTTGGAAAAGATGGTGCGTTTTTAATCTAATTAGAGGCTTCAGATATACACGTTTTGAAATGTTTTACACAGTACCAGATTCACGTCCATGTATCATTCAGTAAAAATCTCAAACGGATTTGACATGGGACCTAGTGTTGGGTGCCTAGGGAAAAGGGCAGGGGGGAGATAGGGAAAGAAAACCAATTTTTTTTTTGCATTAATCTTTTATTCCCTACATTTGTAGTTGTATATGACAGCTAGAACACGACCTTACAAACAACTTCAATATACCCGCGTGATTGTATAAAAATTGTTCGACGAAAATGTCGTGTAGGAATCTCGTAGATATAACCTCTGACGTTTTTTCCAAGCTATAGACTGTGAACTTTTTAGCACTCTATAGTACAATTGTCTATGCAGGTATTCCCGGTTTACGTTCCCCTATGAATTGATTGTTGCGTTGTTGTCGCGAGAAAAACCTCACAGTTGGGTTCTGTCCTTATTTGAAAGGCTACAGAGTGGAAGAAGCTTTATGTATTATTGACATCGCATGCATGGAAATGACAACGAAAATCAATGTAATAGCCCAATGCGATCCAGCGACTTTGATACGACTTGTACACACACATAGCCTTTTCGCATGGCCAAATACGTAGGATTTTTCCCACAATCGACTTCTGCTTGTATGTTACCTCTAAGATTTCTTCGCCGCCATCTCACGCCCCTATTATAGTTTATTTTTATTTGAAGCATTTAAGTTACAAGGTTCGGATTTTGGTCGATTCGTGAATAGCTTCTTGTACGCTCCGTTAACTCCGTATTCAATTGAGCTTGCTAGTTATTTTTAATGCTGACTTTTGGGAAAAATCTGCTCCTGACAGCTGTGCATATATGAATGTTTGGTATAGCCTGGAAAAGCAGGATTCAAATTCGGAAAGGCGATTGAATTCAACTATATACGATTTGAATTGATAACCAATAGCTTTTTTTAAAATCGATAAGGTATATGGGGACTTACACGTAGTTGACTGTACAGCCATAAATGGCTTGAAAAATACAAGAATGTGTAGAAAAACCACGTTATTTTACGGTGGGAATGATGATTGAATTCAACTATGTATACGATTTAAATTGATAACCAATAGTCATTTTTTAAAATCGATAAGGTTTAAAGAGACCTTCATGAATTAAGTTGATTGTACAGCCACCAAGTTATAGATGGAAAAATACAGGAACGTGTAGAAGAACCATGTACTTTCACGGTGGGATTAATGACGATTGAAATGAAGTTTTTCTCAAATGGAAAAATGTATGCTGAGCTGGTTTGGAAGAATGCCATAAGTCCTTTGCATACTGGACTCCAAAATTTCCATCATTTAATTGGACCAGTGGACCTGTACCTCAATACAGTGTAGTTAATACTAACCTACTAAACCCTATATATACAAACTACAGTTTTAAGGGCCACTGATCCTAAAAGGGATACACCAAAACCTTCAACTACATGTATACATGTATAGCGCAGGCCGTTGGGACCAAACCAAGAGTTTTGCAATTATAGTGATGACCAGATACACTGTGTCGACTGTGAGTTACCTCTACTTCCAGGGTCATCACTATATAGATTCTTATCTATATCATTATTGAGCATTTTCATTTTACATGCGTTTATGAAATCTATTGATTAAAATGTATGGAACATCCGATGTTTATACCAATTGAAAATTATAAATCTTGTTGAGTATGTTAATTTTATAAGAGTGGGAGCTTATTACTTCATTTTTCATGATATTGGGGTTCATTTATGTGGTCCCATTTCTTGTCTCGTTTAGGGTCTATTAGGGTAAAAACATGTTAAGCCATGGATATGAGGATGGAGAATAGCAAGGAAACATATCTGTGATTAGTCGATACACCCGCACATAGTGGAAGCAAATGACACGTAGTGCGGGTGCACAGAGTAATCATAGGTACGTTTCTATGCTATTCTTCATCCTCTTAAAGTATACGAACAGCGTGGAGCATGGCTTGGCCTGAAAATGCAGCGCTTCGATTGGTTTCCCGATGGCGGGTATTTCAGATTGCCCAATCAAAATGCTGCATTTTAAGGCCATGCCTAAGCTCATGCTATGCTCCCGCTGTTCTAACACTTATCCCCGATATTATCTATGCTTCAGCATGTTTTTACTCTTACATTGTTCCATAATCTCATTATTCTCATTGAATTTCTAAATATGGGGCTATCCACAAAGGACGACTGGTCAAGGGGTTGACAAGTTGATCAAATGTTAGGGAATCAATGGAAATCAATTTTAAATGTGGATGGTACTAATTTAACTTTGGTGACACCCTCAATAGGTCCTACTATTTTTCCAAATTTGGTCATTGTGTCATTCTCAACATTGCCCACCAAAGAGAAGCTTCAACATGATGCTTTTTTATTCTTCCTGAGCAATGTCTCTTTCAGGTCACTGCTTTTCAAAGCTAATTGTAATATAGATGAGTCGTGTTTACAGATTATTTTGATTAAATTCAGCATGAAGCTGGTTGGTCGCAAGAGTAGCTTTCCATTCTTGTAGCCTAGACTTTATTTGTGTTAGCAAGCTAACCCTGATGAAGTGTTTTCGAAATGCAACTCAATGGATATACTTTTAGGAAATGTTTATCAATTCATGCTTGAAAGCATCTTTTGTTTGTTATAATTTGTCCTCATTTTCGAAGCCAGTGAGCTCTGAATTTGCGCTAATAATCTAATCTTTCACTTAGTTCAAAGAAGTTTCAAAATAAGAATGCTATTTGAGCCTTATTTACCCAAGTTGCCAAGGCATTATGTTATCTGAACTAATTATTGGCATTTAAAAGGAATCGAAGTAAGATGGCCAATTAGATTCTAGGAAAGATCCATAATTATGCAGTATACAACCTTCCATGGATAGTCATTCGAGCGAACATATAGATGATGCTTTAATATTAGTGATTGAACGCCCAATAAATTTATCGATTTCCTACTAATTTATACAACACTTATGTCTAGGTTTTCGAAGGAAATTATTTTAGAACTGGGCATTTCTGTCCACACTTTGAATGAATTGATTTATTTAAAACCTATTTTTTTATTCCTTTTGTTGCTTAATCAAGCTTTATTCAGTTTTAGGTTTTTCTTTGTATAGACAGTACTGAAATAAAAACTACTTATCTCTTAAGCAAGAAAAAATCAATACGTTTATTTAATTCATGAATTTCAGCTAGAATCACTTCCCAGAAATTTTCCAATGACAGTTATGCTAAACTAATTGTTTTTCAGCTCCATTTTTTTCTGTCTACTTTCATTTTAAATTAAAATCTTTTTATTCACTTCAGACTGGAATTTAACTGATTTCATTTTTTTATGTGTTGCTGTAAAACAAAGTACTTTTTACATAACCCAATGAAATTCTGCCTTAAGGTGCACATTGATTTTTGCTATCTATTTTTGTAACATATATAACCATTCGTGCTTTATAAGTACATATGAATCTTATCATATAGAGGGAATAATACGCCTTATAATTTGGGTGATTGATGCTGATGCATCTTCCCTTATGCCTATCGATCTTCTGGCACGAAAGGCTTGGTATATAGCCCTAAAGCAGAAATGTTGATTCCATATTGTTTTTATAGTTATTATTAAAATCAGAACGTTGAGTATATATATATCCTTAGATTAATACGGTTAATGCAAGATTTGTCCTTAAGCTTTTGGCTAATGCAAATTTGTAATCAATACATTAATAGAGGATAATTAACGTCATGCTCATTTTTGATAATACCTTTAATTATAACATAGCGATTCTATTTTGATAAAATGGTCCTTTCATTCGCCTATAACGATTTTCTGAAGTTTCCTCCCTCTTTCTCATTGCAAATGTATCAAAGTACATGTAATTTAGTGACAAAATGATTCACAATCTTAATTGTGTTATGTTTATCAGGAATCTTATTAATATATTTATTACTTTTATACATTTCACTACTGATCGATATTTGTTAAAATTTGGAAATTTAGAAATAGATGAACTTTAAAATTATATAAACTTTAAAATCTATCTTTATTATTGAATAATTGTTTTCTCAATATTAGTATAAAAGATTTATACTTTTTCCTGTTTTAGGTAATTAGTCTCACTATTTTTTTTTATAAAAATGCTTTAAATTTCCCTTTAATTTCCAGCAAATTTATCTACACCAAATAGCGTTATAAATTACTATTTTGCGTGATTTTTTTTCAGTAAATCATTTATTAAATTATGCAAATCAATTTTAAGCTTGTATTTCTGTATATACGTGTATATATATATTATTATTGTTAATATATGCACGTTTTGTTTATCACAAATTCCGGATAAAACCATGTTCTGATATAACGATCCGATTTTTTAGGTCCCTTGAAAATCTTTATAAACTCAATTCAATTCAATTCCTTACCCTGCAGTCAGCATGTAGTATGCCATGTGGCAGGGGGCAAAGTGCCAGATTTTT
>JAQGCC010005447.1:0-11515 GCA_034698905.1 Xestoiulus laeticollis
CGCTCACGAACGTTCGCGAACGCTCGCGAACGCTTGAGAACGTTCGCGAACAATGCTCGTTTGGTGGAAACCCGGCTCAAGATGCAAAACATTAATTGAACAACTAAAACAAAAAAAAAAAATAGGAGGTTGGGGGAGTAATAAACAAAGGGGGGGGGAGGGAATGTTATTACGCAAGTAAATGGATTTTGATGTATTTGAAGGTTCTAATTACTATTGCACACCTTTCCTATATTCCTCTATTTTTTGTTGTCTTATTTTTATGGCTATCATAAACCATCCTCAAACAAATCCGATGGCAGTAAAACAAAATGTAATATTTTCCACGTGTTTTATAGTCGGTTTGTTTAGAAGAAGAATCGAAAATGCTATATCAGTTCATAGTTAAAAATCATTAAGCCAAGTTAAGTCCCTTGGCTAGATATTGACAAATAAGAAATTGAAAATCGCACATCGAAAGAAGCTAGTGAATTACAGATTAGACACAATGCTTTAATTATAAAAATCAATTAAGATTTCATGATCGCGGTACAATGACCTAAATAAGGATCTTCAAATTACACACAAAATAAGCCCCAGGCCACACTAAGCTGTTTCCGCGCGTTGGCTAGCCTCAAACAAGGCTTTTAATTAAAAAAAAGAATTTTTGCACGAGATATTAATGTGCACATTTTATAATTCTAGAATTGAAATTAAATTCGATGCCTTTGTTTGAGGCTAGCCAAACGCGCGGAAACAGCCTAGTGTGGCATGGGGCTAACTCTCTAGTTCCAAAACTAAATTTGAATTGAAAACTGCACGTGCCAACCAAAATATGCACGTGCCAACAAAAATGCACATGCCAGCATAAAATGCCCGAACAAATAGTACAGGGTGTCACGACAACACCTGGGTTTCCCAAGAAATGAATTAATGAACTTCCCTTACTTTTCCAGTTTATAAAACAATTTTCCGTATCCATCCTGACAACAAAAAATTTAAAAAATGAACAATATACCTTATAACTTACAATTGTACAGTGTATATCGTTGCTCAAAGAAATTATTTTATAACATAATTTATAATTATTTGAGTGGTCATCAACATTTGTCTTTTCACATGGCAATAGGCATATAATCACGACTATAAGGTCTATATCGAATCCTCTCCTAATTTCAAGTTTATAATAAATAAATAAACAAAAAGTTTGGTAAAATCACGTCATGGCATCACTTAGTAAAAGTTATCGAATCTCACAGGTTGGTATTTGAGTCTTAAAAAAGTCAATTTTAAAAAAAGCCTAAAATGGCTGTCAAATAGGAGGGCGGGGGGGGGGGAGGAGGGGGGGAGAAAGTGTGTTTTTATTCAGGTTGTAATAAAAGTATTATACCATATTTTTTTTACACATACATGCACACGCACACCTTCTTTGCATCAAGTAAAAAAAGGTATTCAACATAACATCAACCAGAAAAAATTTGAAATTTAGACAAAAATCCAAAATGAAAGTTCATCGAAGCTTAAAAGTTGATGGTCAGGCATGTTAAAATGCGTTTTCCAGCTCACCTATCGAGGTGAAAAAAACATCCCAATACACAGTTGCCCCAGGCCCCAACCAGAATAGGGTCTGCTTCCCCTTATCCCCCTTCCCTCTTAAATATACATAAATCCTATTTGATATGCTTGTTGATGTTGAACGTGCAACATTTCGCATAAACTAAACTAGACGTTATACCGAGTCACAAATAAAATGTATGAAAAAAACATGAAATTCACGCTATATAAAATCAGTTGATCAGCTATACAGGAAATGCTCAGCAGGGGCCATTTTGGTGCACGTGGAGGTCTTATTACGATAGGATATGTGTTACGAAAGTCAAATGTTGATGCAATTTAATATGCAGTTTGTATTTTTGACACTTTCTAGTCCTACAGAGGTCATAAAAACTAAATATAGTTCGTGTGTCTCTCGCCTTGCTTTTAAAATGCAATTTCATTCCAACAACATTTCTATATTTGGTTATATGGCACGAAATCTAGAACTAATCTGCAAAAGGATTGTTTTAAGGGGAAATTGAAGATATACATTTAAGACAGAAGGCCTCACACTCTTCAAGTGTAACAGATGGCGAATACAGCTGTTGTTTAATTTGACATCAGTGACAATTTTGTCAAGGACGGAAAATGGCTTCATTTTTCGCTTGAAAATCACATAGGAATGTAATGCACATTCATAGCCAAAAAATGAAGCCAATGTGAAAACACCAATGACAGCTCTGTGAAACGTAATTCATACATGTATATTTATTAGGGTGAATGTTGTAGCGTTAGTAAAGACCAAAGCGTCCAGTATGAATTCAAACATATTTCAATTTTTTCAAGGCCCATAAATTAGATTTTCAAAGACCCCCGCTTCCTCTTCATTTCTACAACCAACTAAAACCTTATATAATTTGTCAAATTAATCTGTAGTAAACTTTTTATATTTATAAACCAATTTAAGGTGTATTATAAGACTGTATTTCCCAAATTGAATATTACAATATTTTTATATACAAAAATTGCGTGAAACCTATAAAATACAATTGATAAATATTTATAACTTATAAATGAAACATAATTAATTCATTTAATAAACAGATCAAATTTTGACTGATGTATACAATGTAGTGATTATCAGAAATTCATTGTATATTTTAGTATAAATTTAAGGAAATATTGAAAGAAATTCCTGCAAAATATAGCACTTTTATCATAATACAATTAAAGACATCTTACTGTAAGCTATGTTATATAAGGTATTGTATTTATTAAAACATCCAAAATTTCACGGATTTAAAAAGCAGTATAGGGGCCTACAGTGAAACCTATGAATAACGAACCTTTAAATAACGACAACACATAATTTTTACCAGATTTTTACAAATAACTGAAATTTCTCAACCTGTATCGCAATTCCCAGCCTCAAATGACTGGTGTTTGAATTTTCAAGAATAATTCATAAAATTTGTCGAGGTGTTAAAAATCCAGGTACATTTCCCTACTTTCCAAACACTTGTGCCCTTATAAACACAGCAATAATTTACATATTTTCACAAGTACTTGTTTTTTTCAAGTGACCATGTCATTGAAAAATCTGACCAAAACAGGAGGGGCGTATCCAAAACATCAATAAGCAAGATAATTGGCATATAAGATCGAAATTAAACACATTTATGTTGAAATGTTAAGAGATTTTTAAGACCACACTGGTGAATGTCCGGTCATTTAATACTATCCCCACCTGCATAGGATTTCGAGGTGCAATTAATAACCCCTGAATACCATATAAAATACGTCATTGGTAAGCTTAATCCGGTATGGCCCTTAGGCCGGTTAATTTCCACCAATAGAAGGGCATGGAAGATTGGATTAGCAAAAAAATATATACCAAAAACCGCATTCAAATTCAAGAGGGAACATGTATTAAAACAATACATGTAGCCTATGCGAAAATTTGTGATTTTTTATGCTTAAAATTCAAGAAAAAGGCGCATAAAAATGAGCCTGTTATTTACAAATCTATAGAGGAGTGGTCTTGCAAATCACGTTTTTTATTATATACATGTACGTGTAGATAAAAAAAAAAATCCCACCTTCAAACGTTATAACAAGAGATTATCTTTGTTTATAGCAAGAACTTGGTTATTCTGCGGGGCAAATGCCACCCATGAAACGAAAAAAAAAAAATGCCAATGTCCATCATGGTATAAAAATAAATTAACCTAGCTTATTAAAGCCAACTGACACAGATTAGGCTTAGTTGCATTTTGGAATTATATCTAAACAAAATGGTGGGTTGCACCATAGTTTTACTAAACAGGATGACATTTTCAACTTTCCTGACTTTCCAGCTTTTAAAACAAAGTTTCCTGACCAATGAATTTTGATTTCATATCACTGCCTTAGAAATATGAAATACAGTAATTATTTCAGTGAATTTATGCTGCACCTAAATAAATGATGGTCGCTTCACTGAATTACACAACTGTTATGCAGATAAGCTATCATTTTCAATTTCGCCCCTGTTATTAAATACGTGGTACAAACTTGATTTGATAGCCAATTAAAAAAAAACCAATTGAATATAAACAAACAAAACATTCACTAACTTTTCCTTATTCGACACTTTCTCCAGAGTGTCCGAAAATTAGAAAATGGTGCTGCCATCTGCCGAGTTATTTGACAACTACCTGTTGTATAATATACCATGAACTGGTCTGACTGACCATGTCTGACCACTTGTCAACGTCTTCGTAATGTGATCCCCCTGGGAAACAGAAGTTTCCCTATATACAGCTGTTTTGTCCGAATAAATAGTAGGAAGGAGTTTTAGGGGTTTGAAAAAAGGGGCGAGTCTATGCACCCTTATCCCTAGGGTCCCTAAGGATCAAAAATCAGGACAAAGTAGCCAGGGGTCGAACATTTCAGACATAAATCCCTGGACAAGGAGCGGTAGCAAAACAATGGTCCAATCATGATTTCCAGGGTGGACATCAGAAAAATAAAAAAGATGAATCTGATGGAGGTAAAGTAAAGGTTTTCACCCAAATGTAGGCCCCTTTATTCGTTAAGGTCAAGGCTACGATGGCCAGGGGTCAGTCCCTGAAAATGACTTAGCATTTAAAAACACTCTTTATAATCTTGACGAATGAGCAGTCATCAAGGGGTTAGCCATTACCCTTGCCATTTTTTCATTAACCCTAAGCCAAAACCCTTTAATAAATCTCTCCAACTTTCTCGGCTATAACGACAAAAGAAACACCGGGGGTTGAGGGGGGTAAAAGTGAGGGTAAATTGGTCAAGCCCATGGCCAGTTTTCAGGGTTAAAATTAAGGGAAAAAATATCAACTAAGCTTACTAGTAGGTTTTTTAAAAAAAATATGTCCCTTAATGAAATTCTCATAAAGTAACAAATTTGCACTTTGAATTTATTGATTTATATGATTAGATTTATATAATACATAAAAAATACATTATTTTTTCTATATTGCATTGTCCCAAATGTAATTTAAAGTTTTTATACTTTTTATACTGTCTCGAATAAGACCCGGGTCATTCATAATTATCAGAACGGGTACATGTATAATTTGATATACCGGCAATAAAATAAAATTAAAAGAAATGTATAATTTATAAATAGATAATGGGATAAATGTCCCATTAAAAAAAATATTACACATTTAGCATATTTGCAAATATTTGTAGGCCTACAAATGTTATATATTTTTGTCAAAAAATAAATAAACATCTACGTAATTTCTAACATATTTACAAATCATAATAAGTCATAAGAGAAAGCAAGGAATAATAAAACAAATCTTAGGGTCACGACCCTGTGACCTAACAAATAAATAATATCAAAAATTAATAGAAAATGACGAATAAAAAAATTGGGACAAAAAGATATAATATTTCATGTGGTCCTGAATAGCAGTAGTAGCAAACACAAAACCAGTTTTACAAATACGTGTATACATAAATGGACATTGTCCACGGGTGTAAAATAGCGTGTCTTTTAAATACCACAAATTGAATGGAAAGCATTCCTAGCACAGCCTCAGGGAATTTCCCACAGAACTTTTAAAAACCCTGGATTAATGAACAAAACCCCAAATACCTTTCACCTGTGTCCAGCTGGGACAGTGAGGAGTGGTCAGATGCAATGGTAAGATATTGGTCTTGGGTCTATTCACCGATCTTATCCCCCTCTTAATCTATTTTGGGTCCAATGGCCCTAAAGGTAGGCCTACCGTGACAAAATCGCTTCTTCAATGGACTTGGGGTGGTCATTGGTCAAGACACATTTTTACCTGATCCCCATGCCATTAGCGCCCTTGGAAGCTAGACTAGCCCTCCATGGCATTTCAAGTTCAGGCTTATTTGCTTCATTAGACTTTTACTGTCCCTTGGAGAGTTGACCCCTGGTCAGTCTCCCCTACTGCAATGTCCACTATTCCCGTAAGGATCTTAACTAACCTCTGTTAATTGAATGAACTATGCCAGAGCCAATTCCTAGCCTATCAAAACGATAAAAACTTTAGCCCTCCTAAGGCTTGGGCAACTTAACAACAATCAGGAAGGAAGAATTATGCCATGGGGTCAAGGTTCAGAATTTCAGAAAAGACTATGCTTCTCCCTGAAACGAAATTTTCAATTTTCCTGACTTTTCCAAGTTTGAAAAACAATTTTCCATGGCCTTCCAGAAGACAAAATTTTAAAAATATGACAACTTCTTCACTAATTGCAAAATGAAATTGTCTTAAAACATGTAATTTACAAAGTTTTGTAAATGAGGCTTGCACAAACTACTATTAAAACAGCTTTTCCCTTATCATATCAGAATTAAAATCCATAAATAATTTAAATAAGTTTATTTAATAGGAGTTTAACGAATATTCGTGCCATTAAATTAGTTGCACGAATACACATGTAAGTTTTTGGTTAAAAACTTGTAAAAACACATACATTTTTATTTACTAATGATCTTATATGGGTTAATAGGGGAATTACCCATTTCTAATGATTAAGAGTTGGTTGAGTGTAGCCTACCATATCTTGACTTATGTGCTAGCTGATAACTGGTTATGTGAAAGCTAATACCATCACATTTATTAAATAAATCACTTTTTCCTGTCTGTTCAATTTCCCTGACAATTCAAAATTTCCATGACTATTCCAAGTCTTTGGAATCACTGTATTTAGATGTAAACATCACAAGTAATCGACGTTTGCTTAAAATAGGTCCAAGTTTGATAAAAATTTCATTAAAAACAACGATTTTTACTAAAAAATGTATCTTGGCATCATATCTTATATCATGATATAACTATAGGCTATATAGGTCAACATTTTTAAAAAATGCCAAAATGTTCATAAATAGTAAACGTATAGTTTTGTGAGAATCAGATATATAAAATCATGTAGTTTAAACTGAACTAAATATGGATTAAAACAGGAAATAAATTGCCAATTGATTTTGCTCAAAAGTGATATCAACAAAATCTCACCCAAAGATATGTTTTTAATCAAATTTCATTTTTTTTTTCTATATTCAGGTCTCTTCTAATCAATGCCATGAGTGTGATTTGGCACGCTGTACAAGACCCCCTTCAACCATTCCCCTCCATGGAGAAAAATGCAAATTTCAATTTCAATAGGACTACTAAAGATCCATAATGCCCTACAGCTGAAAAAAAAAATGATTCAAGTTACATCAAAGACTGCCCACCGAAAGTACCTCCATCTAGCAATGAAATGATGCAACTATATAAAAATGAGGGAATTTTAAATTTCACAAGTTTTCATATGTCTATTAAATCAATAATTTCCATTAGATTTCAAATCAATTCCAAACGAAAATGATTCTAGTTATACATGATAAATAAAACGCGAAATAAATTGTATCTTATATATATTCTCATCATTTTTTTTGGTATTTTATATACTATAGGATTTTGTATTTTTGCATTATGTGTTTAATTTTGCAAATATTCAAAAAAAAAAAAATACAAAACATTTAAATGTGTGTTAATCCCAAACCAATTTTTTAATTAAGAATAAGTTAAACCAATCTTGCTAAAAATGATAATTAAAAAAATATGTATTTTACATTGCTGCAATATACATTGTATACCCTGCATTTTTAAAAAAATCTTTTATAATTTTTTAGCCAAAATCTGCAACACTATCAAAAGAACTTATAGAAGGCATTGCGCTTTTTTAAGTTTTTCCAAGGCTTGTTTCTAAATTTAGTAGTTGCTTATTTTACGACTTTTTGAGAAAAACTTGGACCCGGTTTAGTAATGGATACATTTAAAGTCACCTACGAATGTACGAAAATGTGTTATTGACATAAAACGTGGCTTATTTTGGGGATATTTTCAGAGTATCATCGCATGCAGAGTAAGAAAAACCATATCGTAAAGGAACGTGTTGACAGATAAAAATTTCAATTAAAAACTATGTTCCTCTAATGTTTTTGGTTTACTTTTCCCCTTTAGATAACTTCTTAAACGCTTCATACTTGCTTGGAAACCTACCAAAAATTCCCTTGCCAAAACACGAGTTCAACTTATGACGTCACACTTTTTTAAGACATTTATAGACAGTCCTTGCTTATTCAACAGGTCATGTACCTAATGATAAATGTCTTAAGTGCATTACCAAATTTTCAACCATGAAATTTACAAGAAAATCAAAATTATCACTTTCTAAAATATTAAATGCATAGAAAACATAATTTATACTACCTTTTTAACACACTTTTCTAAAAAACAGTTTTAAGACTAAGATTCTTTTCCAATAAGACAATTTTAAGATTAAGATTCTTGTCCCATAAGACAATTTTATGATAATGACTGAAGCATTTTAAACAATGTTATTTTCTGATAAGACAGTTTTAAAACTAAAACATTATTTAGCAATTATGTCTTCAGACATTTAAGTCTACGAAATTTTAAATTTGTTAAAATCTAAATAAATACGACTAACACCTTTTATTAATTGTCTATTATTGCTGAAAAGTACATTAGTCTTATGTCTTAAGACACGTTTCCCATAAGACCTCTCTAATGGCAATCTAGACACATTTTATTAAACGTGTCTGAAGTGGTTGAGATTATTACATTTTTTATAAATTATTTCTTTAAAATAATAATCAAGCTAACCATTTCATAACCCAAGTGCTACATAAATTAGTGTGTTTTCAAATAAATTTTTAGATAAATGTTTTCCCAAAATATTCATTCATCATTGGGCGTGACGTTTTTTTGAAAAACATATTTTCAATGGGCGTAATAAAATAGATAGAAATTACATATATGTTGAACAGCGGAAACTATATTTATATATTACTTGTAGAGGAATTTAGGCATCACGAAGACCTCCAAATCAGAGCAGCTATATATTTATTAATAGCTATATACCATGAACTTCAAAATCCATCAAATATTGGACAACCGAAAATTAAACGCCATTGAAAATTGGTTTAAAATAGGTTGAAGAAGTACGAAACCTGCAATCAGTATCGTCTAATTAAACGTATTAAAATAAAAACAAAAGCTGCTAACGTTGTTTCACCGAACAAGTGTTAAAAACGAGATAAGAATTAAAGAAAACCATTCGTGATTCTTAAACATAGATCTATAATAAGTGGATATTAACTTCCTTTTGCAATTTTCAAACAAAAGTTATTAAACAAAACACGTTGATAATCATTGTAATTTTCCAATCACCTTTCATGTCTAAAGCCCACATTAAACACCGGTTTTTAATATCAAGAAAACTAACTTACATGTAGTATTAAAAAAAAAATCAAGGTGAAATTTATAACCTTTATGAAACTAAGTTTTGGACATGCTATGACTCACTAATACTAATTAGAATAAAACATGCTTTTAATTTTAAACTTCAATTTAACAACTACAAATGTATTTCTCAAAAATTCAGTCACAATTCCATAAATCTCAAATGTAGCCACAAATAGCCTAATGTTAGACAACCTTATTTGATAGCATTCAAAAATATATGAAATGTAGATTTTGTTGTAATCAATGCAAATTCTGCAATAAAATATTTAAAAAAAATGTATTTTGTAATTGTATCTTGGTGTACATACATGTATATGAATTCAACAGAGATTTCTTAAAATTTTTACACCATGAAACAAGTTTCCTGTCGAGTAGACTAATGTGCTTGGATTTTTAGCACTTTCAAGAAATTTTAGGGAAATTTTAGGGAAATTCGTGTCAAACAAAATTTGATGATGGAATTTCTAGTACATGTATGTAACTGAAAATTTATGTTATTCGGAAAAATCTGATATAAAATACTATTTTTCAAACACTATCAAGTTTGTATTTTTGCATTGCCCTTATTATTTTATATATTTTCACGAAGTATCGCTTATAATAGTGATAAAGATAAGCAACGAAAATTTGCAGAGCATGGTCTCCAATGTAAAAAAAGTAAACATTTATGGAAATGTAACAAGTGCTTTAAACTACAAAAACAGCTTAAAACATTTTCAAACTTCTCGTCACACCATGTCAGTTTTATAAAGTTATGGCATTCGTCAGTAACTAAAGGATTTAATGCGTGTCGCCCACCAAATGTCAGATTTTTTACAAGTTTCAACCTCAGGTGTAAATTATTAAATTCACGAAATGCTTGTTCTGTAAGCCAATTTGCAATGCTATTCTTCAATGTGGTCGGGCCATTAAAGAAGGTGGGCGAGGTGAAAAAAACTAAAAAAAAAAAACAATTAAGAAACTACTTTACAAGGTATAAATCAGGGGTAATGTTATAGGCACAGAGTCATACGTAAACGAGCTGACTAATTTATGAAGCCGGTGCTCGTTTCTCCATCAAGATTGTTGCATCACTTTTTAAAACTTTATCACTTATTTGTTAGGGTAAATGGCCCAAAAGGATTTCGATAAAAAAAATATAAAATTTGAAAATGCTTCAGGCTTACATGAGCCATGTCCGTGTCTAAAATAGACTTATTAGGATAGCAAAACACTTTTATTTGATCAAAAATGTGGGGGTCACAACTTATGTGACACCACTGCCCAGTAGGAATTGAAAATCCCTGAAATTTTCAAGGACCACCATCAGAGACTATTTAAAACTGAATTTTTCAAGAACACAATCTGTTGTATGATTTTTGCTTGGAATGGTCTAAGAAAAGTGATTTATTTTGAAAAAAAATGAAGGAGATTCAAAATAAATATTACACTCGTTTTCACATAGCCAGATTATGTCTTAGTTATACAATTATCCAGTTACACAATTACCCAGACAGCTAAGGAGAAGTAGTTTAAGCATAAAACCCATTAAATAACTGAAAATCAGTTTAAGACAAGCCCTGTCTACATGTAACACTTAAAAAGTTTGCTTTCTGACAATCAAGGTGTCAAAAGTTCAACTATTTATGGTCACTATTAATATTTATTATTGGTATTAATTATAAATATTCATTAATTCCTAAGTTGCTATCGTTTAAGTATATCTTTATTATTCTTAAAAGTGACTGCTGAACCACACCTACATTTTATGGCTAAGTCTACTTTCGGGGGGTTGAAATTTTTAAGGAAAACTAAGATTCGAGGGCTATAAAATTTGAAAACCCACATTTCCATATTGCAGTATAAATACTAAAAGATAGTGTTGGCCTAATAGTGTTGTAATCGAAGTTTAAAATAGAGAAAGTATAAAAACAATTTAATACCATGTTATGTTAATGGTAACGGCTGTAAAATTCCGTTAACCATAGACAACAAAGTAAAAAAAAATGAGTCACCAATGGCCCGTTTTACCAACGAAGGTTAAACTTAACCTCTGGTCAAACTACAGTTGACCACAGTTTGACCTCCGATTCGCTTTTACCAACAGAGGTCAGTTAGTAAAACCCAAAGAACTGACCGGGAGGTCAAACTGTGGTCAAAGTTTGACTACAGGTTACTTGACCACAGATTTTACCAGCGTTGGTAAA
>JAQGCC010005448.1:0-11514 GCA_034698905.1 Xestoiulus laeticollis
ATTAGCATGTTCCACCAATTTCATTAGCATGTTTGTCCAATCTCAATAGCATTTTCCACCAATCTCATTAGCATGTTCCACCCATCTCATTAGCATGTTCCACCCATCTCATTAGCGTGTTCCACCAGAATCATTAGCATGCTCCCCCAATCTCATTAGCATGTTCCACCAATTTCATTAGCATGTTTGTCCAATCTCAATAGCATTTTCCACCAATCTCATTAGCATGTTTCACCCGTCTCATTAGCATGTTCCACCAATCTCATTAACATGTTCCACCAATCTCATTAGCATGTTCCACCAATCTCATTAGCATGTTCCACCAATCTCATTAGCATGTTCCCCCAGTCTCATTAGCATGTTCCACCCGTCTCATTAGCATGTTCCACCCGTCTCATTAGCATGTTCCACCCGTCTCATTAGCATGTACCACCCGTCTCATTAGCATGTTCCACCCGTCTCAATAGCGTGTTCCACCAGAATCATTAGCATGTTTCACCATTCACGTTAGGATGCTCTACCAGTTTTATAGCATATGTTTCACCTTTCACATTAGCATGCTTCACCATTTCATTAGCACGCGTTACATCAGTCTCATCTTATTATTCTCATACTTTAACAAAAAAACATATTTGTATTGTATGGAATTTCATTTCATTTGACAAGTTATGAGATTATGGAACATTCCATTATTGCTCCAATTTAAAATTAATGTACAAGTCCTGCTGAGTATGTGCGTATCAGAGTTCAAGCTCATAATGAACTCATTTCATAGAGCCCCATAGAATAAAATCCATTTCATATTGTGGTTTAATTTGGTCTCATTGTAGTCTCCTCAGCATGATCCATAAAGACCATAATCTCATTAATCTCATAGCCTATTTCTATGATATCTTTTGAGATTTTTCACTTGGGCTTTCATAATACATATTTGACTTACACTTCCTATGCGTGTATTTCCAATGCGGTCCACAGGACCCAGCAGAAAAATGGCTAGCATGGCCTAAGGAATGTTCCCTTTCCCTTTCGTATATATCAGACGGACAACTGGCAGTGCTTATTCTACGAAAGTTGCAATCTGAGTCCCATGACAAGACACTGGTCACGCTGAGTCTTCCATACTGATCCCCGGCCGGTAGGCACACTTCCAGACCTCCCAGGGACCTGTAGCAGGGAAAAAAGATTGCGAAACCATCATTAAATATAACGCTGCTCCAAAAATACTCTGGTTAAAGCCATACATACGCAATAGAATTGTGCCTTGAATCTGGGTAATCCCGCACTTCTGGATTGTAATAGACTTTTTTCAAAGCTTCCAGCACAGAAATGCCATCGGTAAAGACGCGGTAAGTTAGCATAAATGTGTTTAGAAAATCAATGCTGAGAAAACGCAAATCTGTCAACCGTTCCAAAAGCCGCTTCGGGGTAGCGTAACGGATCTAGAAAAAACAAATTACGCGGTTTAATAACATATATGTAGATCACGAAGTAGCAAAAGTTTAAAATTGTCATTGCTGTTCAGACCGTTTTTCAGGAAACGTTGACATGCCAACGATTTGGAATACAATAAAGATAACAGGAAATGACAACATCTTGTATATCTACATGACGTATACTATTATCTAACAATTTAATATTCTTCTAGATATGGGCCTACACATTTGTATAGTTATTCTTCAAACATTCATACAGTAGAACATGCCTAAAATAATACTCTTGGGACCAGGGAAAAATATTATTTCAGACAGGTTCATCTGTAAACAAACTACAGTGTATACAGCAGCAAAATAGGGCATTCCCCTTTTTGAATCCTTCATGAGTCGCTAGCTATTGGTCGACTCTATTTACACAGCTGCAAAATAAGGAATTTCCCCTTTTTGAATCCTTCATGAATCACTAGCTATTAGTCGACACTATTTACACAGCTGCGAAATAGGGAATTTCCCATTTTGAATCCACCTTGAGTTGCTAGCTATTGGTTGACGCTATTTACACACCTGCAAAATAGGGAATTTCCCTATTTTTTCAATCTTTATACATACATACAGGTATAGACGAGTCAGTAGATATTGGGTTACACAAGCAAAGTTTAACAGCCCTGCATCTCTCTGCCATTTTTGTTTCCTGTTTGACATTTTTGATTTCACGTTTAATATTTTTTGCAGTTCCTTTGTTGATATTCCCTTAAAAATCATTGCGACCAATACAACTTATTAAATATCACTTTAAAGTGTTTTTTAATGGGTCCCAACTCAGAACCGCCACATTTTAAGATTTTAGAGAATATATAATTTTACACAGGATTATTTTAGACAGGTTATACTGTATTTTCAAGTTTATTTCTAATAGCTTGAAAATGTCATAAGTACCTGTGGCACTTTGCAGGAATTTAAAGTTCGGCTAAACCTGATGTCCACGTCGTCCTTGAACAATTTCGGATCGTTTCTTTTCCCAAGAAGAACAGAAAAGCAAGATTTTCAGAAAATTGAACAATTATTAAAAAAAAAAATTAATTAAAATAGGAGCTAGCCTCTTACTAACCTAATGCATTGTGGCATTGTCACAGAGGAGGTGTCGTTATTGGCATTGTGAAATAAGTCGTTAAAATGGACATTATCCATACACTAATGATACGAAAGAGTTAAAAAATATCGTTTGAATGCTAAGCAAATAAAATAAAAATTCAAATACGTATATTTTTTGGGAAGGATACGACATTCAACGAATTAAGGCTACTCACGTGACTGATATCACTAATCCATGCAGCCTTTTCTTGCATCGTGGCTGCTGCTAAATGGACTATCGTAGGTGGACCTGCTTTGCAATCGACAATTAATTTAAAGTCGAGGTTTTGATAGGCGACGTTTTTGCTGGACTGGGCCGGACTATCACTGGACTGACTGGACATGGAACCCGATGATGACTCTATTTAAAATTAAAGTATACAACAAGGTTGTTTCAACTATATAATGCAGTTTTTATCATCCGTTGGTAGTTAATTGAAGAACATACCTCCATCCTCATCTTGACCTTCACTTGGATCTTCAATTAAGATTGCATCCGAAAGCGGAATTTTACCTACATTCTAGAAGTATTTCATGTTTATTAGTCTAGTATTACCAGGTAATGTTAACATGATACACTACTCGTCGTTCAAATTTATTTAAAAACATACTTAGCTATAATATCCTGCAAGACCTATCTATGAAATATGCATGGCGATATGGGTATAATAAAATTCTTAATTTGCAGCGGCTGTTGATTTTTATTATTAATATTGTACAATATAATTATTTAAGTTTTCGGACAGACGACTAAAATTCCCTTAAGGGATTGGAGTAAAATATTTATAATCAAATTGCAAAAAAACAACATGTAGTGTAGCAAATCATTGTCAAAAAATGAAAATTACAACACTATGCCTCTTTGGAGTATTTAAAAATACTTTTTATCCGTTGTTTAGTGTATAATACATGTAGTTTCAAACAATTTGATGAAAATTTCAGATAGAAGTGCATGTGTTTCATAACATCGGAATGTACTGTATACATGTATATTGTATTGAAAATATTGTTTGGTAAAAATGTATATATTGTAATCTCTTATTCAAGATTAAGCTAAGTAGTTTCACCTCCATATGTTGAACAGGGAGAGGTTTCTATTTTTCCAAATTAAAAAAATATATCGGCTATATTCAAATTGGCTAATTTTATATCTGGCAACTAGAATTCAACATTACTTGGAAATCCTGTAATTGTTAGAGAAATTGGTTAACCCGGACTATAGTCACTGGGAAAAGGGATGGTCAGGAAAATTAATAAGGGAAGCTTAAAATTTTATTTCTGTGAGAACACTGAAGATGTTATCCAATTTTATAACTTTAAAAATATTAAAGAAATAAGTTTCTGGACGGATTTCATCCTGCAACCATTGACTCAGATTCGGAGGTTGCGGGTTCTAATCCCGACAGGATCAAGCATTAAGCTGTTAAAATAAATTTATATATATATAAGGTCTAGCATGAGTGGACAAATACACGTAGTTGCTATCCATTAGTACAGTCCTAACCTGCAGTACTAGTAATGAATGCTACTCAACGCATTTTTTAATATGTAAAAGTAATGATTCTTTGAACTTACTTGAACCAAGTGTAGTCTTCCTCCAGAAGTTCTTGTGGTCAAGAGCATATGATTGGTGAACAGAAAACATTGTCTCACTGCTTCTTTTTCACTCTTAAAACTACTAATTTTGTTCCATTGAACTTTGTGCTTGTCAACCGGAATCTGAATTAAACTTCCTGCAGATGATATAATATAAAAATACAGATTAACTACAGTTTATGTAAGATTTCATCGAATTTCGATTGAAAAGGAGGATAAAGGGATATCTGCACCTACCTTGTCTAACAAATACTTGGTTAACATCTAAAAGAATATCACATCCTTCAACAATCATCCTTTCAATTGCCAAATTCTTGCGGATATTTTCTGTTTCGCTTACTTCGTCATGCATTTGCTAAAGTTGGAAAAAGAAGCTTTGAAAAGAAGTTTTATTAGAGCACGATCCCCACAAAACCCCCATCAGAACCTCCAAATTAAGTTAAGTATTTTAAGAATATAGCTACTATTACAATGATCTGTATTCATTACAAAAGTTGGTTAAGGGAATTACAACTTAGATTAGATATACAGTGTACATGCTATAGCATTTCATAAAACTTAAATGGAAATTTAATTTAAGATTCAAGAAGGTTAAGACACCTGTTGCCTACCCTAGATAACTCTTCCAATTTAACACGTGCTTCATCCAAACTTTTCCTTTCCACATGATTGTGCGGTGTATGAGCTAACAGTTCATGGATGGTGATGATATAACGTGGAATCTGTAAAAATAGCAAAACTTTTGAGAATGTTCTTTGCATAAATGATATTCGGTAATGGTTAATAATAACGAAATTTTGATTTCATTTTATATGGCACTAATAAAGTTGTATATACGAAAAACAAAAGTCAAGCTTATTACAAGCTCAGTAATATTTCCATAAATTTATGAAAATATAACAATTTCTCATTAGTTCATTTAAGCCAATTTTAATAAAAGCGTTCGATGCATTAATTTATAATATGACGAATTCGTCAATTGGGAATTGGGTTTATAATTTGGAATTACTGATCACTAAATGAAAAACCTATCAGCCAAACAATTACAAAATTGGCTTTAATGCACAAGTACTAGTACATGTACTGTATTTAAATGTTAATATACTAGGAAAATCCAATGTTATAAAAATAATACTCTTATTAATGATGATAATGTTAAAACAAGAAGCATTTATGACAAATGCACTCTTCTTATACTAGTACCACTAAATGCACAAGTCAAATAAGCCATGCAATAGACAAATACAATGTGAAACATGCAAATTAATAGTTCAGTTATAATTCTATAAAATTCTACCTAATGACAATATACATGTAACATGAATTTGTCTTGCATTTGACGACCTGTTGCAAGTATGCAATCGTAAACTCAACAGAATTTATGAACGCACTGTAGATACTTTTCTTGGAAATAATATCAGATTACAAATAACAAAATAATTAACATAAAATATTTAGACGTTTTTATGGACGTTTTAATGTGAAATTTCTTTAGTTTTGCCTAAGGCTTACGCCTACATGTACATGTATATAAAACATTTCTAGGAATTTGGGACAATTGTCGAGTTTATGGGTTTGTCCCTGATCTTACTAAATAATTTTCGGTTATAAATCAAAGGCACATGCAGGGCAATAATAGAAAAACGTTAGGCTTATCACAAATTTCCAATACACGTTCAATTTGGTCATGCCAGACATTTCTCTGAAAAATTCTCCCGTTGTGTTTTGATCAATATTTCAGTAAAACAAGAAATATTTTCCCACGCTCTGCAATACGAATTACACCAACATGAAAACTCTTGGCCTTGATAAATTCTACACCGTGCAAAAATACTTGAAAAGTCCACTCTTATATTTGTACATTACATGTACAGGTTACCAAATAACGAGAAAACAGGTGCACATGCTTTTTAACCAAACCAATGCCATACAATTTAATACTGCAAATTGAAATTTTCCTCATGGTATACCAGCACAAGGTAACCCCGAATTAAATCCAAAACGATATCCTTAACGGATGGCCAATTTTCTCAGGATATCTTAAGAAAAGTGAAAAATATTACAAAAGCAGGCAAACACGACAGGAATGTTCCACCATTACCACCGAAAAGGATGCCATTCAAATATGTTTACACCTAATAACACGATAGAGAGATGAAAATAGTGTGGCATGCGAACTAGGAAAATTCATCCAGGACATTACCGTATCAATTTAAGAAACAAATACATGGCGGTCTTCATGCGTTTGCAATGTCGTCTTTCTAGTGATTTTTTTTTTCAACTCCCAATTTCACGCAAATCTCGTTCAATTACACGGGGAGCTCCGGTAATCTTACTTTTTTTTAGCGTATTTTAAAGGGCAAATAGCTAAGCCCTATACCGCCAGATGGAGCCCTAGCTATAAATGTCAACGAAACCAGCATTTGGTGTCAACAACACATCAGCTCTGGTAGCGCTCCAATAGGAATGCCATTGCTGGAGAGCCAGATCGATGCTGCAGGAGAAGAGCATATAGTGGAGAATTTTGTTAGGAAAAGGGCTTCTTGGGAAAAATACTGTACTGGGAAAAACATTAAAGGCACGGAGATGTGCTGCCCTCAAACAACGGGATTTGGGATAGGATATTGATTGTTAAACTCTGCTACCTAGAAGCATTGGCTGAAAGCACTCCAATACGAGCTTTTTCATAGAAAGGGATTCTGACATTTCAATATACTGCATTATAGCTGATAAGTGCATCATGTCGTTTTAAGGTTGGTTATGGCCATGGTTGCAGTCAAGCGAATTAATAGCTCAAATCTCAATTTCCGGGTCACTTGACTATTTGAACTTTTGCTTTCATGCTTAATTGAAATTTAGAACAAAGCTATTGATTAAAACTGTATTGACTTTTATCGCGATATTAAACTGTCTATTATATTTTTTTTTGAGAATAGTAAAATTGGGTATGGAATGCCCATATGAAAAAGAAATGCATTTGGAATGCATTCCCAAATGCAAAAATATGTCTCAATCCAAAGGCTTTTACAAATGTTTTTTTTTTTTTGCATATGGGTGATTATTACATTATTTTTTAAAAAATTGGATGTTTTCAGAAATTTAGAAAAAAAGTTTTAACTACTACTGTGTATTAATTTACAACTTACAAACTTTAGTTTATACAGCAATTCACACATTTACTATATGCTACATAAATTTGCATGTACTAGAAACTAAATTGTATTGGGAGCTAAACACCATGATGGAATTATTAAAATACAGTCGGCTCTTGATATATCGAACGCCAAGGGGATGCGACATTCGTTTGTTGTATCGAACGTTAAGTAAGCGTTAGAAAGTTTTAAGTTATAAACTTTTAAAACCAATCCTTAAAATCAATGAAAATATAAATCTTATAACACAACTGCATGTTTCTTGTCTCGGACCTACAACATCGAATTGCTGTTCGTTATAAACAAACATTTAGAATTGGGTGATAATGAAGTGACCAGACCAGCCGAATCGTCCGTTATATCGAACAGATCATAATTACATGTATACAGAATTTTCGTTATACTAAAATGCCACTTTTTTCGTTATATCGAGAGCAGATTGTAACTAAAATCATGTAAAATACATTGCATTATACATGTATATTGCCTACTAATATTTTTATACTAATGAAAATCATTGCACAATTACTGTATATATGTACATGTATAATAACTACACCATAGAAAGAAATACGAACGGGAATAATGGATCAAAGAATTCATTTCGTTTTTTAAATAAATCTAGAATAAGCCCTTCTTAAATTTATCAATTTTACAAGGAAATGAAATTCAAAAGGAGCACAACGATGAAACAAATGCTATATATAACAACAGTACTACAAATCCTATGTGAAAGACATGCAATAAATATCAACAAAACATAAGCAGTACACTACACTACAATTTACACTGTAATATAAAAGCAGACTTTGCATCAAAACATGCTTACCTGATGCATCGGATATGTAAGAAAAGTTTCCAAAGAACGACCATTGAAGGCAGGTTTTTCTTCGAGTCTTTTGAGCAAAGCACCAAAAAGTGGGTTTTGTTTGCATTCAGTGAGAACTTGCAGACTGTAATGATGATTTCGTACATATTCTTGGTAGATGCAAAGCATTGGAAGTAGCATATTAAACAAATCACCTGTGGAAAGAATAAAAATGTTTTAAATATAATCATATAATGTAAATTCCCTGGTCGAAATAAATATACTGATATTAGTAAATTTTATATAGTGATATTAGTATACACAATTTGATAACAGTCTGAGCTATACTGGTATCTATACAGGATAGTGACATCAGTAGGCAATGTTTCTGCCAGTATAACCCATACCAATACCCTCTGAACTGTTTGACTGACACCAGTATAATATCATACTGATTTCAATGTCCAAATTATCAGTATAAAACTGGTTACTGATATCAGTATATTTAATTATTTCACCCAGGGAACATATCATATAACTTTTGCAACAGTCCAACGCCAGAATGATACTTGTTGTTCAATGTTGGTAAATTTATGGTTAATACAAAGTAAAATTTCATACAACATTCTAACATGTATATTAGTTTGTTAAAGTTTGTTTTTGCCAAAATCTCATCAAATCTTAATTTACTATATTTAAGTAAACGACCAAAAATAAGGAATTGCTAGCCAAGACATAAGAATCAAAGCGGTATTCAAAATAATTATATTTCACACAGTACAGTATATAAGTTCTTATTAACAACAGAGGCCCCAGTATGAAAATAAGTAAACTGATAATACAGATAAACCCCCATCTAGGTGATATAAGGAGAAAATGCTTATCCCTTTATAAAATCTAGGATGGATAACAGTATTGCATGATACATGTATATTACAATGTAGGCCTATACATGTACAGGAGTAAATTAAGTATTAGTATGCACCAACATGAAAATAAGTTACCAAACTGATAATACAAACAAACCTCATTCCAGTGATATAGGCTAAGGGTAACACGTTTGTCCCTTTATAAAATGGGAGAGAAGGCCATGCAATTTTGGGGACATTTACACACAACACAGTAGTACAATTACTAATACGGTAACGCCAGTATGAAAAAAAGTAAACAAATAGGATGCTCACATGAATGCTTACCTAAAACAAGTGTCGGCCAATTTTCCATTCTTGCTGTTAGGCCTTTAAGAAATATCTGATGAAGAAACATAACCGTTTCACTGAAATGATAAACCGTAGTGAAATTTTAAAATTTATTATCCTTGATATTGTGCAACACTGTAGAACATGCAAGTAGTGTTTGATTGCTCTCCTTCACCACATGGATAAAAACTAAAAATGCATAGGTTAAATCAAAGGAACTAATATGTCTTTTAATTTTCATTCATTTATCGCTTCTAAAATAAATCACAATATTAATAATTAGTCATTTCAAGAAGCGATAGTTTTCAATTGAATAAAATTAAAATCTTGGCCTAAAGTATTGACTCGAGCTTATATAACGCAAGGACTTTTACAAAATACTATACAGAAAGATTGCATTAAAATAATCAACTATTATAACTGAACATAAAAACTGCATTAAAGAAATCGATTATTTATGCGAATGAGAAGAATTTGAATACATCCAACTGCAAACAATTCAGTTTTTTTCTTAATACTGAAATCCATTTTGCTTCGATGAAATTTTGCTCTCATCTAGCATAGAAGACTTTGCAGACAAATTGAAACGACGATAATATCTTTAATTTATCCATAGCAGGGTAAAAGAAATAAAAATGAAATATCATATGATGAAAACAAATGAAATGAGAAAGATGGTGAAACTGAAAGAAACGTTTTCATGGCCACGAAGAAGCGAAATTAGTTTTTAGGTACGAATAGCTGGTCAATACTTGGCTTAACAGCCGAAACTGTCATAAACTTTTATTATTAGATTTGAAAACTGTAGTCGAAAGGACGAAAAGCAAGATATTGCCTTCCATTTTGATATGGCAATAAAATTCCTTATGATTTAAAACCTCACACTGGTCTTGTACGATCGTCTGATAACAGGAATCAAACAATTGCAAAATTGGCAGTGATTGTGACAAGTTGGATTTGTAAAGTGTCCTTTCCTACTTTTTTTTGGGTGACATTTTGGCCTTCAGATTCACTCTTATAGTAATTTAGTTCGACCTCAATTTTCCTCAGGGAAATTTGAACGTTCATCTTGATCGGATTTACTCTTACAATAAAAAAACTAGCTATTTTTTTGCTCTAAACTGACATTCCCTTTTACCGTCTTACATAACCCTTTCCTACTTTAATTACATGATATTTTTTTGTTCACGTATACAAGAGCTGAAATTTAGAGCCATATTTCGACCAAGTTTTTCAATTTAAACGGCTAAAAATCCTTGATTAAAAAAACATACGTCATCAGAAATAAAAAATGGGAAAAAAAGAAGATAGCAACCACAAGTAGCCCCTTACTAAATCCAATTATAATTTTTTTATCGTTGATTGGACAAACCATATATCATGAGCACGTTGTTATGCGCATTCCGTACCCATGGATTTTTAACCTTTTTTTATATACATGCTGTGGAAACATTAATACCGAGATGCGCAGTTGCGTAATTTTCTCTTCTATTTGCCATGGTAACATCAAAATATAATAAGCCGAATTGAATTACTTTTAACGTCCGCAGCACAAACCTGTTGAGGAAGATGGAGTTGATATCATCATGACTGCATGGTGGAGTTTTGGAGCTGGCTGCCATCTTAAATGGCCGCAAAACACACGAAACTAACAATTCCAGTTGTTCCAGGTACTCTTCTTCAGCTTCGACCATGCGAAAAACCAAACTGGAAAAATACACAGAGAAATCTAATATAGAAAATAGCAAAATAGCCATTGATTGACTGACATTGACAGTAATGCTTTTATGGGACATTCTGGAAAACAGCTTGCCTAAAGTATATGCCTAATCCACTGGTACTTGGGTGTTAAATATTAGTTTCGACCCTTATTAAGCCGAGGGTCACAAACAGCGGGTCAACTCCCTCATATTCCATCAGCAACATTTTTTTTTAAATTTCAAAGCTATCTTAGCGTTATACAGGGTGGACCAAAAGTCAGGGTCAAGCCACTTTTTTCCCTAAATCTTACAATGTAGTTATCAAAAATCTGTGCTGCAGCATAGCTAACATTTAACGTTTCCTACTGTAAACATTGTAACTACTTTAAGGGGGAACTGAATTGCATGTTTTGTTATAGGGGAATTTTAAAACATACTTTTAAAAAAACTACTTGTTATAATACAAAAATAAAAATTGATAAAAATGCAGTATTT
>JAQGCC010005449.1:0-11514 GCA_034698905.1 Xestoiulus laeticollis
TTTTAAAGTTAACCGTTTTCGAGGGGTGACACTATCGATATCCGCCCCGGGTGTCACCCATGCTAGCTACGCCACTGCTTCATAGATAGTTTTACCTGTTTAATTTTGAAGACTTTTTTTAATTTGTGCATTATAAATACTCATTATCAAGTTTGTGCAAACCATGGATGCATGGGTCATTATTCATGCCATGGAAAATAAAATTGTCTATGTTATGACATTTTGTCAACATTATATTAATTAAAATAATAAATATTTTAAAAATCTTATTAAAAACGCGTGTAATGGTATGACGATTTAAGAATTGTCTTTATATTTTTTGTGTATGCACGTATGCACGAGCATACATGTATATAAGTTTGCGTGAATATACGTGTATAATTTCGCAAAGCCTACATGTATATATATACTGCATGCATGCATCAGGATGGGGCCTTCAGCTATGCTATATAGAACATTGTTGGAACATGCATGATTGTTTTCTTAAGTTTACATTAAGTTCATAACCCTTTTTATATTGATTGGTGAAATTCTAATAACGAAAATCTTTAAATTTCAAAAATTAAAATTCAGTGCATGTTCAATATTAATGACATTTATATTGTATACATGTATACTGTGTACTAGTATATATTTGAATTACATGTACTTCAAGAAAATTTTCATCACTGATTGACAAAACTAAATTTTTATTCGGTTTCAAAATTATTTAAATTGATAAAATTTTTATAACCATTTGGTAAATCCGTTGCGCTTTTTTTTTAAATAGTTTATTTAGAACTTGTATACAATAACATGTAGGCCTACAGTTAATTGAATAAATTTTCCGCGCCATTTTGCCAAAAAACATTTTTTTTTAAATTGCAAAAGGTTTTTTTTTCGTTTCATGCATATAAATATCAAATGACCATTAGAAATTCATGCGAAAAATGGGAAAAAGTTGCCAAATTTATTTTACTAAACTATACATTTACAATGTACCTGTATAAGGATTTAAGAATTTTTAAGGATACATATATGATCCATATAAATATTACATGTATAATAATGTACGTAATTCAAATTTTGCCACTCAATGTAAATGTACATGTACATTATATAACCCTGCAGACTTTTAAAAAAATATACATGCAAGCCGTAATAAAAATACAAGCAGGAATTTGTTCGGGAGGGGGGGAGTAATCACAAGATTAGCATCAATTGAATTGCACATCGATGATCCTGAAGATCCTCCCATATTTATATAGGGCCTATAATCATCCCTCGCAAAAACCTCCCCATGCATAACGACGTGCAATAATTGTAAAACTCCCACAAAAATTATATTTAGGGTGGGTCATCAATCGATGAGTGCGATTAGCAACATTTCCGCGTATATAGCTGGTGAATGACGCAAAAAACAACAACCGCACTAAAGGTACACACCTGAGGGTCTCGAGTGTTATTTCTCGTCCTTTTCAGCGTTCAATGGGCCATTATGAGCTAAATGATTTTACGACCTGCATGGAGGCTGTTACAGTTTCCCCAAATAAATAGGGGCATAATGTCCCCCCTCCCGGCGTTGGACAAAGTGGACACTGGAACACTTTTGTTCCAGAAACAATGACACGTGGGGGGATGGCAACCGACAAACGGACCATGGCCCCCAAATTAATGTCCTAACATGTTTTCTCCAAATTCATTGTCCTGTAAAACAACGACCCCGGCACATTAATCGAATTGTAGGGGGCCCTATACATGCATACAGGTAATACACGTTTGGACTTTTCAAAAATTCTTGCTTTTTGGGTTTTTCGTCCTTCTCTTGGGTTGGTCCAACCTGGCCAGTTGGACACCAAAGATGGCCATACAGATTAGATGGATATCGAGGAAAGATTTGCAGCGTCATGTATAATTATACACAGTAAATCTAAGCCTATAGTAAATCACTTAAGAACGCAAATTGTTTTTTCCCCAAAATTTGGGTTTTGTCAAGCAATCCAAGCTTTGATATGACGATCTATCAAACAATAGCATCATCACAGTGGATTTACAATCAATTTCTTTCTCTGATTTAAGGCAAGGAATGTCGGCGGACCTACAGCGATTCAGGCCTCCACGAAATTAGTGAAAAAACCACCAAATCAAAAAGGGTACGGACCATATTCACCCCAGAGCAACTGGAGAGGCTAGAGGTCGAATTCGAAAGGCAGCAGTATATGGTGGGACCAGAACGGTTATACCTGGCAGCCACCCTCAATCTCACGGAAGCACAGGTAAGAATCAGAATTACTTTTATAAAAATCATAATCACTGCATTTCTCAGGAAAAATTTTTTTAAAAAATCAAAAAAAAAAAAAATAAGCCACAACGATGATGAAATTTTTAACCTTGTCCATTATAAAAAGCCATCATATCCTCAGAGCATAAAACACATGTTTTTTCAACCAATTGTTCAGTATACGAATTCTGTCATAAACTTGAGCATTATAAAAGTTGTCCAATGCAGAAAATTAAAACGAGGTTTATATATATTTTTTTGTAATTACATTTATTTGCAAACAAAAACGACAACGTCGTGTATATATGGACCTGATATCCGTTAATTATTTTCGTGTTGGAGCAATCTATAGTTTCCTCTTTGAGATTTAATTGTCGTCGTATAAGTGTATGATTTTCTCGAGGTTTATGTTCAGTTTTTACATATCATTTGAAGATATGTAAGTTGTTCTTATTGTTAATCTCAATTGCTCGCATTAAAACGAGGTCACTCTCTGCAAAATTTTCTAGGAAAAGTCAAGGAAAACCCTCAAGATCTATCTATGCCTTTCCGAATGCTGAACAAACTTAAAAACTGCTTAATTGTTACAGATTAGTTATAGCTTTTCACTTTTATGAGGTCGCGTTCAACTTATCATTGTTGTTATTATGCCAAAAATTATGATAATTGCGGTCTAATTAGGTCATGAGAGATGGTTGATGAAACTTGTTCCATTAATCCAATGCGGTTTAATTTGCAAAACGCTTATATTTTAGTCAAAATAATGTAGCTTAATCATTGCCTTGACGTGACCGAGTGTCAATTGACCTAAAGCTTCAAACAGGTGTTATAATAAAAATATTAAGAGAGCATAAAATCTGACTGAAATAAATTTTAGAAACAAGCTGTTTTTTTTGTTTTTTTTTAAATTCATTGCATGCAGAAAAATGAAAGAATATTTACTCAATTGTTTAACAGTCGTATAACAGATAATTTGTAAACTATTGTAATGTGTTAATTGGGTCAATTGCACACGTGGAATTGTAAATCCATAATTGAAATCTGCATTATAAGTCATATGTTATGTGCACATTTACTGTATACGTGCCCCTTCAAGAAAACTTACTAAAGGAGTTGGAAACCCTTTATAAGTCTTACTCAAACTTAAATTGGGACATATATATAGAAGTCCATTTAACAGAACAAGGCAATGGTGCCACACCCACCTATTCCCAAAAACGCAGTCGAATTTCCACCCAAACTCCATGGTCACAAAGGCCCTGTGGCCTACAACAAGCATGGTCCTTGGCCTTACTCGTAAATCATTATATATTTGCTCAAGTGACATAAAATCTGTCCAATATATTTTTGATGGTAAACCAACAGTCCGAGAAATTGCATCATTGGAAGAAGACCACCTCCTTCTTTTCCAAATTGGGAATTTGTAATGTACATTATATATATATATATATATATAGAGGAAAAAAGAATTTCATGTATTTGTAAATGATAACGGAGTGTGTGCACTGAAACGTGATAACGACCTCCTGGTGTCTCGTAAGAAAAGACCCTTGGGGAGGTTTATCAATGTTTGGGGGCAAAAAAAA
This sequence comes from Xestoiulus laeticollis, assembly GCA_034698905.1. Classification (NCBI taxonomy): domain Eukaryota; kingdom Metazoa; phylum Arthropoda; class Diplopoda; order Julida; family Julidae; genus Xestoiulus; species Xestoiulus laeticollis. The sequence continues at coordinate 3,847 of JAQGCC010005449.1, forward strand.
TGAGCCACCCAACTGCAAGGCTGATGGTCTTTATCGTGTTAAGTGACTCGAGGCAGCTGCCCAAAAGCCAAAGTTCAATCGATTCAACTCATTACTCTACAATTGTCACATGATTGGCCTGTTAGCGAGGTGTGTTTACCCAAGAACATGTGAAGGAAAAGATCAATTCAACTCAACATCCCACATCAGTCAGCGTGTGATTGGTCTATTTGTTAGGGGGAAGATGACACCTATGGGGCTTAGTTGACTTCAAATGCTGGCTTTATAACAATTCTGAACAATCTTTCGGGGGATTACTCCTTCATCCAGTATATATAGGGTCCCAAAAAGATCAATGGAAACGATCAATTCTATAGTTGACCCCAAACAGATTGGGGACCCAAATCAATTTAACTGCGTGATGACTTTTCGAGAGCGATGGTCCAACTGGTCAAAGGCATTGGTGAAGCATGAATGGATATCATGGACACATCAATGGAACAAATCAATGTAAAACAGATTGTTCTTAGAAAGTCATGTCCCAATGAATGGAACTGATCTTGAAGATAATAATTTCCAGAATCATTGCATCTTTGCTCAAGTGACATGCATGCAATGTCAAACCAATCTGTCCAATATCTTTTTGATGGTAAACCAACAGTCCGAGAAATTGCATCATTGGAAGACCACCTCCTTCTTTCCCAAATTGGGAATTTGTATAGAGGAAAAAAGAATTTCATGTATTTGTCATGTTTAAAAGTGCCCTGTCTAGATTCTCATATCCAATAATCTTTATCGTTGCAGGTTAAAGTGTGGTTCCAAAACCGACGGATAAAATGGCGAAAACAGCACTTAGAGATGCAGCAAGCCCGTCTGGCCAAGATCCGAGAATCCGACGGCGAACCGCAAGACTCTTTCCCCGAGGACCTTGTAGAATCCTCGGACGAAGATAGTCCGTGTTAAGCGGTTCCATATAACGAACTTAAAAAGACTTTAATATCTATTTATGTCCACGGATCTCGCGAGTTACCTGAATTGTAGCATATCCTTTGAGACGTATCCTCCCCATAGGAGGAGCAGTTATAATATCAACATGTCACCATTGTCCTGCATCCTCATTTCTGCAGTGCTACTGTTGTGATGAACACTGCCACCATTGCAGCCCGAATGGCATTGTCCATTGCTAACCAATCACCAGCAAAGCCTAACCATTCCTTCACATGTGGAGTCTCACTCGAGCTTCTGATCGCTTGGAGGCGATGTCACGTCTTGCAGATGGATGTCAGAACTATATATCTGTACTACCACCTAACCAGCGAACATCTGCCTTCAAGATGGGAAGGCCAACATGAAGAAAACATCCAATACAAGAAGTTATTAATGTTCTCAAATGTCTCAAACATATTTGCTTTTATGAAGCAATATGATGAGATCATGATGGGAAATAGTTCTTGCCAATTGATTGCAAACAATTTGTCTGCATGCAATCATGATTAGCGATCACTTTTTTTTTCATAAGGTTGCAACATCAAAGCCATATTGTTTTTTCAAACCACTCAACCAAAAATATTTTCCCCATTTTTTGATAGATTCAATCAATGTATAATTTTTTAGTTTATTTATAAAATAAGTAAATATAAAGAAAATTACAAATCCCATTTATTTATTTAAACGTATATAAGCGGGAAAATAGGCGGAACATCGAATTGTGCATGTTTTTGATATTATCTTTTTTTTTTAAATTGCGAATTGAATGTCTTTTAAAAGTTGCCAAATATTATACCCATTGCATGAATGTTTTTTAGAAGCTATAAGTTTATAGTTTTTTTTTTTAAAATTATCATATATTTATTTTCAATGAACGCCAGAAGAATTTTGCTTGAACACGAGCATATAAAATGAGGGATTATTTGTTTGTAAGAGTTGAGGTCTTGTATAAAATCCGATACCTCAACACGTGTGATATATTGTGAATAATTGAATCTATTGTGCCGCATTCCAGTATTTGATATTTGTGAATCAAAATCGGGCCACTTTGTAAATATTCAGTTTTTGTTTTTAGTCGAGAGATTTGATAATATGTAAAAATAAATATTTTCGTTTACTTAAACTATATGACGTCTATACCTGCTTCCGGTAATTGCATTGTTCAATTGCTTGCATGTATTGCATGAACTTTTACCAACCTTATTATATAAAATGACATTTTAAAACCATTGCAGAATATTAAATGATTCTGTTAAGATATGTTTAGATCATATATATGATCTAAAAACAGTATATGCACACTTGTACATGTATAGTGTTTCAAATGCATTATCTGTATATATTTCTTAAGACATAGACCTACTATAATAGATTTGAATTTTTATACTATGCATGAGATCCTCTACAGACCTTTAAAGAATCTTGCAGAATCTTGTTCATGCAGTCTCTATAGCTTAATTCCTAAAGGCATGTACCCAGAGCACCAATTAAGATGGTAAGCATGTGGCGATATGGCGACTTGGTATTGATGTATGCACGAGACGAGTATACTAGTAGATGCAAATTAATAGGTGCAACGTGTCATACGCCGCAAAGTCACAATATCACCACATGCTCACCATCTTGGAGGGCACCCTGTCTTAAACTTGCATCAGGTCAAGAATTCCAAAATGGCGTCTTCAGGTACCATGCAGCAGAGATAGCGCTAACGAGTCCATATACACTGCAATACCGCAAACAAATGGGCCTTTCAACCCGGATTTCAGACCGGTTAACGTCTAATCGATGCTTGGCGTTAATTTATGGATTTAATTAGCGAACGAACATGTGTCCATTTTTTTCTGGTTTTTGTCATCTTTTTCCCCTCGGTATTTTCATAAGATCCGGCATCACATGTAGCATATCAGACATTGTGCCATATTTCACGGCTGATTTTCAATCTCGTCCGGGGTTTTCCCTGCGTCTCTCCGCTTTTTGTTTCCACGTCGCTAACAAAGCGAACAAAAGCCGGGACATCTCGTCAGCTCCCAGTTTGACAAATTTTAATTGGAATTTCTGGAATTCCTGCATTGCGCGCATATTGGCAGCGCGAGCGACTTGGATGGCATTGTTAGCATCCCCCCGTTATGTAAACCTCGATAACCTCGGACCGCCATCTCTGCTTTTAATAAGCACTGGATCGATACCGGCTTCTGGCAATGCCAAGATGCAAAAGTCGGAAGGGGGACATGCAGAAGGAGGCGCCAGATTTGAAATTCCTGCAAGATGGAATGCTTCGTTGCCTCTCGTGTTCCTCTAATTCCGCCAAGTCCTGCAACTTTTATGTATGTGCATCTTGGTCATATACTGTACATGTACATACATATGTATAAGGTTATACTTTCCCGTCATGATCTGCAGGTTGCAAAAATGCATTGGTCTCTTTTAGAATAAAATGGCTGCCATCGTACAGCAATATGTCATGTCAAAAACTCAATTATACCACCAGGAGGTGCTGGATCATGCAGAAATTGAGATAAGAGCATGGATTACGAGCATCATGCAAGGTTGTTACAATAATATGCAATATTAGAAGGGGTTTTGTACATTTTAAATATAGCCTATATATATGCAACGAAATTGCCACATATTATGGAGCCATGCATGCATGCAGGTTGCATAGGTTTTGAAATGCAAATCAACGCATATACATGTATAAAGGCGATATAAATATTCTAGTCAGTGCATCTGGTCCATATCTAGATCATGAGGGAGTGAGAGCTACATGTACATGTTGTATAGTGTTTTGCAGTAAGCAATTTGTTAAAAAAGCAATAATGCTGTCATCTGCTTGATGCGGCCAGACAGGGTCATTCATTAAGTGGGGGATTATGACAGGTCTCAATGGAGGGGCCTTAAAAGAAGGATAATGGTGCCTTTTGTTATTAAATAAGCAATGAAATATTTATTCGATAGATTTAGCCGCGAAATAAGTTGCGAATGCGTGTCAATTTTGACTCCAAATACATTACATGCACATTATACTTAAAGGCAAGCAAGAATTAGAGATCGATGTTGAATAAGCTTCCACTATTGAAAATAAAAAAACATGCATGCAGTATACAAAGAGATTTCCGAAAATGACATTTATTTTATTACTTTAACTTTTATTATGAAAAACGGAAAGGGAAGGGTATAGGTTTCTAAAAAGAAGTTATGATGCCTATAAAGCATTCATGCAGCCTAAATATATGTGTTGAGTATTTTTATTACTGCATGTTTGCATTTTTAAAAAATACTTATACATGTACATGTATATACATGCAGTATACACATACATGTATAGGCCTCAATTATTACCCTCCGCTATAATGTATACATGTATTTTACTTCTTTATAATAGAAACAAAAGTTGCACGTGTATATAAAAAGGTCAAATTTATAAATTCAACCATAAATCCGAACAGGTTTAAATTTGGAAACATTCGTTTTTTTTAAAAAAAATTCATCAAAAAAGTCGATAAAAGCTTATTAATAACTTCATTAAGATTTGATCTAAAACCAGAAATTGACATTTTGTCCTTCAAAAACGAATAAAAGCTGCATTATTATAATTTGAAAATTCCCAAAATCATGACTACATGTACATGTACTAGTATATGTACACTGTACATGTATATACATTATATGTGTTTTCGTCGAACGTGGCCCTCACATGACAGTCTCACCATGCAGTTGCCTCACCAGGTGAGGCATGCAATGCTGCATGCGCAGTCTAGAGCATCCAAACAGTGTTTTATTTCAAAACCCCTCCACCCATGTATACGAAACGACTAAATCCGAACAAATGGTAATTATCCATCGTGGGCTCCGGTTTTACTTAAGAAAAAAAAAAATGCCGATTAAAATGTAACAACTGATAAGCGCTGGTTGCAGAGTTAATGCTTAATGCACTTTCGCAGTTTCTAGATAACGAGCTAATGCATAGGTGGTGCATTTTTTTCCCCCAATGGCGCTGGGAAGCACGTGTTCGCCCCCGGAGCACGTGTTGCGCGGCGCTACCCATAGTGCCCCTGGATCCCGCTTCTCGCGGGATTACGCAACAGAGCGTGTCCATGTTCGAAAAAGACGCCGTGGTCGTCGTGTTGCGACTTATCGCATTTTATCGTTCAGTCACGATTTCGCTCGCCCCAATTGCTCGGATTAGCATGGTTATCAGGTGCACGGGAACCCATTTCGTGAAAGTGGGCCCTGGCGTGGCCTCCCTCAAGATGGCTTGTCCATGCCCGGTGGCCATCCCTGGCAATTGCCAGGCTTTACTCCCCAAGCTAATTCTGCAAAAAAAGAGAGCATCTTATCGCTTTATTTCTATAGCCACTTGATGTAAAGCAGTGGTGTGTCTCTTGACGCGAGCAATATCGCCTGATGTATACATGTGTTGACTTTCATTGCTGCATGCCTCTTGACGCATCATCATATAGTTTTCTATACGCATTTTCTCAGATTGTTTCTTACTTGCATATGAATGGATATTAGATGCATGCCTTAATATATTGATGGATGCAAGAGATTCCTTTTCGTCACTGCATGAACATCGACGTACATTGTATACAGTGCAGTATACAATTGTACAATGTATTGACTCGACACCAGCATCAATCCACCACTCCCTCTATCTATATGACTCAATGCATGTATCTTTTTTCCCTGAATGTTCCTTCCCCTGTCTAGTGGAAGACGCCTCAATGCATGCATGTATTGCATTAATAATGGCTCCCCAACATCCTGAAGCAAGTCCCCCAGACCAGGATCTTTGGCGGGCACCTCTATAGTTACCGCTAAGGTCAAGGGCAACGTGATGCTCTACACTAGACAGGATGGACACAACAAAAGTCGCTATTTAATATAAAGTCGTTTTTGTCATCTGTTCATCTCACTTAGCTGACTTCCCCCCCTCCCCCCGCCTATTGGCTAGAGTCGGTCAATCAGCCCCCCCACGCCCTTGTGCAGTTGTGGGAGCTTTGGCATTATACGTCATCATGCATGCATGCTCTGCATATACTTTATGTACAGTGTATATCCATAGACGCTATAGCTTCTCAAGTTTTTATATGCCTCTTAATTGATGCATGCAACTCCCGTTCATCAATTAATGCATGAACGTAAGATTCTACGTATTATGAACGTACATGTATAGGACTTCATTTGCAATATTGCAGAACTCGAGATGCCTGCATCACTTCACGCATCTCGATAAGGCATTCATCATGGCGGGACTAGACTCGACCTGCATCACTTAAATGATTTTATATAGAGCCTGGATGAGCATGCGTCACGTCAATATGGAGATTACGACACTACGCTAACTATGGTAACTACGGTACGCTATCGACAGCACTGTATTTGTACACGACCATTAGCGTTATATAGCGTGCAAGCTAACGCTGGCGCAATTTCCCTATGGCCTGTCTCATAATTAGCCACGTCGTATACGCTAATTTCACCCATCTCAACCGTGAAGTATATATCGAGTTGACTTCAGAGCACCTCATTCGAGTCCACGACAACAATGAAGTCCAATATATCTTCGAAAACAGGGGCTTAATATTCGCTGTGTCCCAAAGTCGACTTCGGCGTAAACTACACCCAAACCCGGACAAGAGGGCTTTTCTGGGATTAGGGCACCCCGCGGGGGCCGGTCCTAAGCGGGAGCTTAGTGCGGCCCGCTGTCCCCTCCCCGCCAATTTCGGCCTTTGCTTTCTCATGGGTATTAGCCCGAGTCAAAAGGGGCGCATTGAGCGGCCCCAATGGAGCCACTCGCTGCGCGTAATTGAAACGTCAATTGAGGTTCAATGGGGGATTTCGAGCGCATTTTTTAATTAAAATCATCGTCCGCTCGGAAGCGCCTCTATGGACCGAAGCGCGAATTCGGGGTGGCCCCCGCACCATTCGGTGGTTAATTGGGGGGTAGGGGGCGCTCCGTGAATGGGGTGTTTTGACATGTTTGCGCTCAAGCTGTTACCAATGGACTTTTTTGAAGCCATCCAAAGCGTTCTAAGCCACTCTATGTCAAGTCTTTTCCGAATTTCCGTTCAATTACAATAACAGTTTGAGACAAGCTCAGACTACTGCCACACAGTTTGAGACAAGCTGAAACTACTGCTACACAGTTTGAGACAAGCTGAGACTACTGCTACTCACTTGACAGCACGATGAATTTTTACAAGAGAATTCAATTTTTTGAACACGAAAGATAGGACGTGATGTCACAAAATGTGCAGACACGCCAGAAAACATAAACGTATATAACAAACAGTAAATGTGGGCCAGATTTGTGATGTGAGGAGCAAGACAGTGTGAGCCATGGGGCACATACATTTGCCCATCATCTGGCTATAAACTGCAGTTCTAAATATAATGCTACATTTGTTCACGTGGCGTGATAGCGCATATATATCACGTTTGTTCACGTGGCGTGATAGCGCATATATATCACGTGAGTTCACGTGATATGATGATAATCGATATCCAGTTATTGAATCGCTATCAGGTTTTTATACTCAGAACGCTGTTTTATTGCATTCGACGTTCGCGGTGTTGCGTGAAACACGATACACCAAAAGCGCATGTTTCTGATATGTCATATACTGGGAAACGAATAGCCTGTATGCTCTTTAGTTCCGATAAATTTATCCGAACTTTCTTTCAATAAGACAAGAAAGA